>VBVQ01005253.1:0-12242 GCA_011636635.1 Tetramorium simillimum | reverse complement strand
ATATATATATATATACTTGTACCGAAAAATCAGTTTTCTCATGTATCCTGGAAGTCACATAGCTATATAAGTCTGGGTTTTTCGCTGACACCGATCGTACGAGCGACTATATATAATACATATCCGCAATGGGCTGCGGCTCCTAAAAGCTCGGCCGAGAAAACAGCCCTTTCTGTTTGTAGCCGCGAGTGAATAGATAAAAGGGCAGCGGATGCCGAGAACGGGACGGCAGAGAGAGTCCAGGCTCTCTCTCTCTCTTTCGTGCCGGACAAGCGGCTTAAGACGGACAAGAACACATCCTTCGATTCGCGAAAATCCTGGCCGCGCGCGCCCGACGGGAAATTGGAGCGTTAGTAAGAGATGGGGACCCGGCCGGCCAGGGCTGTAAAAGGAAGAAACGATCTCCGTGAGAGAGAGAGAGAGAGGACGAGAGCGGTAAACCTAGCGGTCTCCCGAGGGGGATATCCGCGCTGAGCGCGGTTCACCGGGCTCCATGTATCTTTCCCGGTGTATTTACGTGTACGGCCAACGGACACGTGAATACCGCAGGTTGAAGGCGCCCCCTGGCTCGCCTTGCCACGCGTCCCTCCACAACGCACCCTCTAAACCTTCCTTGCGGCCGGTGAGGGAACGCCGCGATCCTACGTATTAACGGCATCCTCTTCCATTGAATACGGCGGAGGTTCGGCGCGCGGTATGCTCGCTGTCAAGCAAAGGAAGAGGGATAGAGCTTCCCGCACTTCGGCAATATGAATATGGATGACATGGCGTAATGTTCTCCCTTCAGTCGCCCGCCCCGCATGTCGGTCATACGTCTAACATTACAACGTCGTCGAGACGGGAACGGAACACGTATATGGTTTTTGGCGGATAATGCCCCGAGAGACGGTGGCCTCCGCATTGAGGGTGAAAGCGTACTCTTGCCCTTCGTGTATGGGGTCACCCTTCGCCAAAATTTCAACGTTATTCCATTAGATATTGAAAACTTTATTTCGTTTCTAATAAAATTTAATAAGCTACAAGCAGCATTAATACAGAGACGTAGACGTTCAGTGAAAAAAATTGCACAATTCTCCACGAGAGAAAGGCTAAAAAGTTCAAGATGTTACGGAACGAAGGGACTTATTTATCTTAAAACTGTATGTATTACTCAAATGTCTGAAATATAAAATGCTCACTTAAATACTTCTGTGTTAATAGCTTCTGTAATTATCAAGATGTTCTGCCAGCAAGAAAATCGAAGATCGCCTTTCTATTGTGCGAAACGAGCAGACGTTAAGCGTCTGCTTAAGCGCCTTTCATTATTCACTCACGGAACGACGGACGGCGGGCGAATTGGCAAAGGGGCTATTCTCGGCGCCGGGCTTTCGTCGAAAATTCAGCGGCGGCGTTTGTTACGGTGCCACCGCATTATAAATCGCGCCGGCGCGATTGACGCTGAGCGAGTACCATTAAAACGTATTCCGACGTACATAACGCCGATCGCTGCCGTTAGACCGGGCAAGGGTGTCGTTGTAAATCACTCGATCCTCTTTACGAGGACTGGGGAAGGCGATAATTCTTGGGGTGGTCTTCCCTCCACGAGTCTGGTCTAACCACCCCCTCGTGACCATCTTTCGGTCTCATCGGGTCCTCTCGCGCGATCTCTTTCTTCCACTTTCCCGCCGATTCCGCCCGCCGATTCTTTTGCTCTCTCGGTCTTTTGACCACGCGCTCTCTTCTCAATAGCCATTGGATTCCTCTCCCGGTTCTCCCTTCTCTCTCTCTCTCTCTCTGTCTCTCTCTCTCTCTCTCTCTCCTCTCCTCTCTCTCGTTTGTTCGCGCCTCCCGTTGCTCTCGTCTAGCACGTCGCGCGGGTGGTAACCACCGGGACGACCCGAGGTTCTAACTCGACGTAATTCGGTCTCTCGGGCTTTTCGCCGGACAATGGCTAATAATTGTCGGCAGTCGACGTACAGGAAAACGCCGGGAACGGGCTGTGGCGGCTGTGGGGCGAGGGCGAGGGCGAGGGGACGAGAGAGAGAGAGAGAGAGCGGGCGTTGCTCGTTGCGAAAACGAAGTTTGCTGAACGGGGACGAATCTCGCGGGTATTGTCATCGCATCTCTCGAAACGACACGGGGAGCGCGAATTAAAGAAGGAGGAACCAATGCGAGCGGGGGTAGAGAAAACGGTCTCCCCGTGGCTCCGATTTCGAACCTAACTTTCTGGACGTAAGGGCGACGCTGGGTGAAAACCACGTTCTCTATCAGTGATCCAATTTTGATATCGATGTCCAATCATTATCGCGCATTGTGTATTCCCGTACGCCGAGTCCGTTGCGCGAGCAATAAGATAGATGGACGGGGCGCGCTACTTCTGGAAATAATTAATATCTGCAGCGAGACTGCTCATCGATTAAACGTATTTCTACGGCGCTTCGCCAACGGCGAAGATTCTATCGGCGCTGACTTCCGGTATCGCCGTCCCCGTCGTCTCAGATATTACGATAATAAATCGGCCTCTCGAATGGAAGTCGTTAATCGTGGAGTGTCGCCGGGAATCACCCCACGTCGTCCGCGAGTCGGTCGGAACTTTATACAGCAGTCGCGCGCGGCGTCGCACGATTTGTCATAACTTCCGACCGTAAAGGCAAACGAACCGTGTCCCTTCACAATTTCCGTATCAGCTCGTACACCCGTGCTTCTTTCGCGACAGTGAGGCCTCACGTGACAGCGTTAAACCGCTTTCTCGTACGTTACGTAAGACGTGGAAATAAAACATCGGCGACGGGGGAGCGCTGGGAATCGGAAGGGGGAGAGGAACTGGGGCCGGGTCGAAGTCGGCGGAATCGATCGGCCGTTGTGTCCTACGATCTGTCGAACGAACAAACGAGCGAGCGAACGAGTTCCGCGAGAATACCGAAGGATCGTGGAAAACGATTGACGTGATCGCGCGACGCACGGCGCGGGCCCGCCGTGCATGACCCGGTATATCGGCGGAGATTTATGCCGGCAGCGCGGGGTTGATTCTCGTAATGCTATTCATGCGATCCGTGCAATTCGCCAAATTGGACGGATTATATAGTATCTGAAATACAGTGTGCCTCTGTCGCGCGCGCCGAAGTGACCGGGCGACGCATATCCGCGCGACACTTTGTCCACGGCGTGTCATTTTGAAACTGTTTCCGTAGGTTTATTTAGAAGGTCGCCGTCGCGCGACCGAAATGACAAGCGACACACACGTGTCACGATAAACGCCGATACGCCTCGCTAATAACGCTCACGTTATTTACGAGCGACGCGCCGTCACTTTGCCGCGCTGCTCGTTGCATACGCGCTTCTCCCATTTCCGTTTAAGGAACTTTATATTTGAGGACCGCTGTCTATTTAAAATTATTTCACGTCTTGTAGTAATCAGGGTACACTGAAAAAAAAAGTCTGGTTAAAAACGAACACATTAGACAAGTCTTGTAGACGTGATAAAATATTAGAAGTTTTATTATAATAACCAGAATATTTGATTACAAGATTTTCTGATTCATGCGCTTTTAATCAAAAATTTTTTTTCAGCGTATACATCATACGTATTATTTGTAAATATTTTTGTGATTTTACTTTTAATCAGAAGCATGAAAAAACCGTATGACGAGCACGTATTATAATTTTACAAAAAAAAAAAAAAAAAAAAAAAAAATGCTGAACCCTCTCGAATAAAAAAAAAGAAAAGTATCGAGTCATCTTCTCTCCGTCAATGTTCTTATTCTATCTACATAAAACGCACGCGTAGCTCGACTGCGGGGCGAATGAGCAGGCACAAGCGGGTACTCGATTCTATCTACCTGGCGAGAGGAAGATAAAAAGCGGGAGAAAGAGGGAGCGCGTTGAAATTTGGGTAGGGGAAAGGAGCGTTAGCGCGGATCATTTTTCACCGCGGGCGGACGAATGAAAGCGCGATTCCATCATCTTCTGGGCATGAAAAGCGTTCTGTGATCGCTTTAAAATAAGCTATTCTTCGGGGTTTACATATGGAACGCCGCCGCGCTCTCCTCCCCCTCGTTCCTACTCTCCTTTATTTCACGGTCGGGCGCGCTCCGGCTCGCAGCCCCGCGTCGCTCCGCTCCGCTCCGTGAAGTACAGGTGTACCGCGCGTGTACCGAGGGTTGTAACGTGTGCACAAGTGCGTGGGTGATACGTGTCGGCCTAAGCGCGCGCGTTTACATTCCCGTCGGTCGCTGCCACGATCCTCGGCGCGCGTACATACATAAATATGTCCGCGACCTCGTAAAATACGTGCTTTGTTTGCGCTCGTCTCCGCCTTCCCGAACGATCGAGGCGGTCGTTTTCCGGCCGTATCAAATGACGATTTTTCTCCTTCCGAAACCAGCCGGAAAACGACTCGTGCGTGTCGCATTAGGGAGGACCACCTGGGTATGCGCGATACAGATAAATCATCGAATTCCCCTTTTTAAGAAGCGCCAGGACGCGCCCTACGACGACGACGACGAATTCCGGTCGGCGGGGGTGACGGTCGTACTTTTGCGTCTACGATCCTAAAACTCTTACGACTCGTAAGGACCAGCGGGACATCGTTGGCTTTATGGCACCGCGACGCACCCCCACTGGATAACGACGACAGCGACGACGACGACGACGACGACGACCGCACGAGAGAGCACTAGATCCTAGTCCGCCTAGGTCATTGACACCGTGTTCTTTCCGTGCGACTGAATATCGAGTTCCCTTCCGCGGTTGCACTCTCCGCGGAAATATAAATATATCGCGGGAAAAGCAGGGGTGGAAATATTTAAATTTCTCTGTGCTATAAAATACACCTCGTATGCGAAGGCAAATTTTTCCTATTGCGGCCGCTGAACAATTCAAGCGGGAGACGCGAACGCCGACTCAACTTTGTCTTTTCGGTTCTGAGTGCATCGCATAGTACTCTATCGCACCGCCGCGAATCTGACATACAACGCAATAAAGGAGCATATATTCCCTTTTTTTTTTCGTATTCTCCACGCTTCGTTTCTTCCTGTACTTTTGGCAGCATCGATCGTGGCGACCCGAAAAACGTCAACTTATAATCTGATACATCTCCCGGCATCTCCGTGCGATTTTCTTTACATGCCGACAAAAGGTACAGCATATTATATTGAACGATAAAAATTGAAGTAACTTAAAATTAAGAATTGCGAGGAAAAATTGTTTTATCATATAAATTTAATTTTTAATTTATTTATTAAAACGATATTTGAGAAATAATTGTTGCGTGTTTATGAATTATTTAGATTTGACAGTACGAGACAAATTTTCTTCTCTGAATTTCTTGATTTTAACGTGTCTCTGGGTTGCGTTTTTCTCTACCTTGTGTGCGAACTGAAACACGTACTAGCTGCATCGGCAGAAAGCGACAGAAGGGCTACGGAGATGATAGCACGAAGTGAACGATACACCGACGATGGTTGACGGGGCTTGCGATGTTCACAATAGCCCATGTCCTGGGAGTATTGCACATAGAAGATTATAACGAGCTATCGTTCCTCATGCTCGCCATCTGCCCCACTTTGCTCCATATCTCTCTTTCTCTCTGTGCCTCTCTCCGTCTCTTCTTCTTCCTCTTATGCTTCTCTTTTATACGTACAGGGTCTTCCTCTTATATTCTTCAATTCTTCATCTCACGTTCGATTACCGTCCGCTGATCAAACTCGCTGGCTTGGCTCTTCACTTTTTATCTTCCCTCCACCCCTTCCGCCCCGAGGATCGCCGCCACTCCTTTGATCCTAGTTGATATAATGAAAGCGTACTGCCGGTAAGGCGGTCATCTACCGAGGACGTCAAGGTGAAATGTGACTCTGATTCGTCATGGTGCCACGACGCCGGCGTACAGCAGAATTGGCTATTTCTTTCATGTCGCGCTCTTCCCAGAGATGTTCTAACGACATACGCTTGTCCCCCTGCGAATATTACGATTCTCGTGAATAGAAATCAAATGTATGTACATGTCATTTGCAATCAGATTCATCATTTATCAATAATTGAATAAGCAGAAGGTAACGAAATAATTGCTCCGTCTCCTTCTGTTTTCCATCGCGTGATTCCTATGTCAATAATTTTGCATGTCTATAAATTAAAATTTAAACGTTTATACCTCACTCGACATGAATATGTGATCAAATCACGTGTCACGTACAAATTTACGTGCTCGATGGTGATGATAAATTATTATTCGCCTGGTGCTTAGCCGCGGAGATGAGCTGAAACGCTGGAAAGGAGCGATTAGCAGGGATCTCGCAGGATCCACCAGGAATCTGCGGGCGACCTATTGTAGACGCGCGCGCAGATGAGCGGCACAATTCTCGCGCGATGTTGAATCACCGTCGTCGCGGCAGTTTCGTATCTCCGGCTTACGAGGACCTATAAACGGCGGCCCTTTGTCGCGCCGCTACGCCGGTGATCTTCGCTCCAGGACTTACGTAACAAATCCGGGGTGAAGCGCGTGACTTCGCACGCGAGCACGGTGCTCGTGTACTTGCAAATATACTTTGGTTACCGCGACCGAGGGGAACGTTCGAATTCTCGGAGAACATGCGAAACGTGCCGACGTTTCGGAAACCGCGAAGTATCGACTTATGGAATATACGAGAGTATTGGGAGGCATTAGAATTTCTTGATTTTACTCTCGCGCACCCCACACATCTTCTTATATAATCGTTCATTGCCGTTATCTTGAAAATGTTAATTTTACTCGTGCTCGTAGCTTCTCGTTTAATGTTTCTCAAAGTTGTTTCCATCGTTTATTAAAGTTAACTAAAGTTTAACTGATTCTCCCTGCTCTTTCAGGATGGAACTGAAAGAGACCAGGTAGCTGATAGTTGTAATATTTAGGGATTTATTTATTTTGAAAATCAAAGAAATTTATATCGCTAGTATCGTAGTGTTTATTGTATACAATGGTTTTTAACAATAAAAGCTGAATTATTATGTTTTTCATATATATATCTTTTTTGTTTCCATTTTTCATTTTTTTTTAATGCTTTATTTTTTATTTGTTCTCAATCAATCACTTTCCGGTATATATTCCGATAAATGTCAAACTGTCAATACATAGATCTCATCACCAATTCCAATTTCCAATGCTTTTTTAATACGATTGACATCGCGGAAAGCAACAACAATACTTACGATATATCCCGTCCGATAGATCGAATCATCCATCTCTTACACTTTTACCCTCGTCGTCCTTTCAAAACGGAGCCGCCTCGCATTTAGATGAAGATCAGATTGTAGTCGACGATCGCTCGGGTCTTCGCTACTACGATGAAAAATGCAGATTGTGTTCCGCTGGGCAGGTATTCCTCAGTCTCCGGCGTAGCTTTATGTTTACTTTTTTCTTACGGGGCTTTTCGTCCGGGGAGAGTAGCGGCGTCCAAGCTCTCTCACTATTACCCTCCTGCAAAAATTCCGTCGGTCGGGGCACGGCAAGAGAGAAAACACTATCGACGGCTCCGTAATTTTCCGCGCCATAGAGCACGAGGCACCTGCCGTTGGGACAGGATGAGAGAGAGAGAGAGAGAGAGAGAGAGAGAGAGAGAGCGAGAGAGAGAGAGAGAGAGAGAGAGAGAGAGTGAGTGAGAGCAGGGGAGAGGGATGAAGAGAACCACCCGGAGAGATGGAAGTGCGGCGCGGTATGCTTTCGCACGCGATACCGCCACCGGTAACGGCGATACAGTCGAAGCGAGGAAGGATAGGACGTCGTTCCTCTTGTCCTTCTGTCTTTCTTCTCCTCTCTTTGCCGACACGGTCCCTCGGCTGGCGGAAGCCACCGTCGTCTTTATCGTCGGTGGCGACTGCGCTGGTTGGGGATTGGGATAGATAAAACCTGGCACGACCTAAAACGAGATCTCGCTTCACGTACGCCAGCGAGCGGGTCCAAGGGGAGACGGTGCCTCAAAGAAGAGATAAACCACGAAGGGTCAGCGTACGTGATGAATCCCTGTTCGTTGGATCTCGAGTCGAAAACGCGCTCTTCTTCCGTGGGAAGAAATACTAATTCGATTTTTCGGTGATGCATTAATCTGTTTTTTCTTTCCCATTAATTTGCTGTGATTGTGGCGAGAATTTATGCTCCGATATCTTCGGATCATGTAATCATTAATACAAGATATGTCCGTTGCGATAAAATCAAATCTGTGACCCGCATTAATGCGATAAGAAGAGCATTGTTTAATTAGCCAGTAAAATTCCGCTTCTATCAATCTAGCGTTATTAATCTAGAAAACATGACCGAATAAATAATTAATAATCAATTGCACAAATATGATTGATATAGCAATGTGTTTGACAAGCAGCGGTAATGATGTGCAATGACATCATCGGAGAGACATATTCTTCTATTTCCTCCGGCTGGCCCTTCGGACCCTTTCGGCACGGTATAATACACGAACCACGATACTGAATGCCACGCCACTTGCGAGCGGCGACAATAATGCGTTCGATATTTCTGGCTCGTAAATTCTATTAAATGCCACCCCGAGGGCGGGGCGGAGGGTAACTGTGACACAAAGGCGCCAAAACCTCGTCGAACACTCCAAGGTTCTTACGATAGCTGCCGCTTGTACTCTACTCACGTTGAAATTATTCTCTTGAGATTCTCACACGTAACGTACACACGCACGCGCACACATTTTACGGACACCCCGTCGAGCTATTATTCGCATTGTCCGAGCATTTGGCTTGGCCAAGCAAAAATATTGTCGTCGTTAATTTCACAGGTTCGCCACTTCGTTTTTTGCTCCGGTTTGCCCTCGACGAGCATTTGATACAAACTAGTGGTTCCTACAATGGCGTCCTCTCGAATGCGAATGCATAAAAAAATTTTTAATACTTGACAGCTAAACTGTAAAGTATCTCGTAACTCAAAAGTGCTTTATATCCCCATTACGGAATATAAAAATTATATTTAATAATTTATTCTCAACATTTTTCTCTAGAAGTTTAACTTTAATTTTAATTATCATGTAGTTTAAAATATAATATCAATATGATAATACATTAAAATAATGATAATGTAGTTTCACAATGGTGAAATTAATAATATAAAAACTTAAAGAATTTTATGAAGATATAATAAATCTTTAAATATTTCTCATATTTTATTCTCGACGTTTTCCTTCTAGAAGTTTAATTTTAATTACTGTATAGTTCAATTTAAAAGGCGATAATATGAAATTAATGATAATATATACGCGATGGTATATATGAAGCTAATAATAACATGGAAAATTAAGGAGTTGAAGATAGAAGCCTTAAATATTAATTTATACCTTACATTTTCCCGCTTAGAGTTTAATCTTAATTATACACATAGTTTAATATTGAAAATTATAATATATGAAATTAAAATGAATATGAATCGAATGTGTGTATAAATTTAATAATATTAAAAAATTAAGGAGTTCGAAATAGAAACTTTAAAATAATTTGCTCAATATTCTCTCAATATAAAGTTAAGAGACACAGTATACATATATAAATCATAATGAAGCAGTTAAAATAGGAGCATTAAATTAAATCATCTAACTGACGTTAAATCGAACATGCATATTTCGGAATTTGCGCTGATGGACGTCTGCTACAGTTATCATGCAGTTTTAATATCGTTTAAAAGCTTTCGTCAGAGAGCCTTTAAAGGCCGATCTAAACGTCGCCACGGTCCACAAAGTGGAACTATGCGCCGAAAGAGAAAGGGCTCGGGACTATTCTCTCTTGGTAGGCGTCAGTGCGACTCAAATTTCGAGTGTGCCAATTGTGCGCGTGCGACAAAGGAAACAGGCCACGCCTAAGTTAATCGCATTTACACCCAGCTCTGCACGTGCCGGCGATTGTCAAAGAACGTCGCTGTTGGAATCGTTTATACCAGCTGCGGTATTGGCGAATTGTAAACGTTTTCACGCGTCGTCGGTGCGAGCGAATAAATTAAATGATTCGCCATCGGCGACGCGAACGTATGACACACGTATGTATGTCACGTTAATTATATATCGCGCATATAATAATTTACCGCGGAGACAATAATTCGATGCGTCAGGTTATCGCAATAATGGCGCGTGCCGCGCGATAATGCTCTAACTGTACATTACGCGTCCGTATAATGTGCCCCTACTTATTTCACTCGCCTGTCAACGGAGCACTCTGTTAACGTCACGATGCGACGAGCCGGAAGCAAAAATTCATCGGCGATAATTAATTTCTCTCGACCGCCGTGCGAGTGTCTCCCCCCCCCCCCCCCTCGGGAGGGAAGAAAGATTGCCGTCGTCTACGAATGATCCTCGTAGGAGAAAAAAGGGGAAAGAATAAAGAGGCTGTTTGTTCGTACGAGAGGAATACCGCGCGGCAAAGTATCTACGAGTGTTCTCACCCTCTCTTTCTCTCACTCTCTCTCGCGACGGGGGTTTAAGAGGCGACCCGTAATGGTCGGTGGTTAACGCCGACAGGGTGGCAAGAGCAACACCATTGTCCATAGTCCCACGGGGGTGACCAGGCCAGACCAGACCAGACCGTCGTCGACAGTTGGCGAGTCGCTCCTGTCCGAAATTACACCGTCCGTGTCGAGCCGTGTCCCCTTTGGCGGACAACATTCGGTGCTACAACGCCCGGTGTCTTTCGACGCTCATAAAAAAGATGACAAACCGTATGTTGGCTATTGATTATCGGGGACGACTGTGCATATCCATGTCCAAGATACGCGCGGCTGTCAATACCGATGCAGAGATGATTACCTACCGGAAATGACAGCGGATGATGCCTGCCGCGTTGTTGAGGGGGTCATCAATTTTCTACGTATAGATCGCGAATAACGGGTATACAATCCAAAACAATGATTATTATAGACAATTGTTAATAATAGCAGGGGGATTTCGTATTATCGTCAAATAAAACAAAAATATGAAAATAATTATCTAAATTTGGTATAAAAGTTTATTTTAAAATTAAAGTGACAATTATTTCGAGATCATCTTGTAGAGAGAAAATAATTTTACCGATTTTCCTGATATTATTATAATCCGCTTTCATAAATTATTAAAATACTTTAAAGGAATTATTTTTATTTATAGATAATCGGCAGATAATTCGCGGCGATAGATCGCGGATGATTATAATAGTAATTTTTAGCTTGATTTATATATCATTCGTTGAGCACGCCTCATATATAAATCAAGTAGCTAAAAATTATGTAAGCACTGCACTGCGTAATCTGTGTTCTAAACTTCAGGACATTGCTAAGAATCGATTCACACACGTTTGCATTAAAGCAAAAGCAAATCGAGCAAACGAATGCGAACAATCATTGAATCTTGTTACCGATTCGTATCTGTTCGCGTTCGTTTGCTTGAATCCAGATGAGACTAGTAAAGGCGAGCGAGCTCGAAAGAACATTTATGGATGAACGTGAGTGAGTGTAGCCGGCGCGCTTCCTCCGTTGTACAAAGAACGGAATGTACTTGTAAATTTGAGCTGATTCGTACTCGCATTATCCATGCTTATTGGGGCAAATTCGTTCATTCATTCGTGTTCATTCGGGGCTCTTACCTCGCGCTCCGGATCCACCTTTGCGCTGGATGCCGATCACGAGCAACCGCGCGTCACGAACAACTCGAAATCAAAAGCTCCTCTGTGAACGGGGTACGCCCGGCCGTGTCTGCGATGGTGTTAACAAGCTTCTGCAAAGCCGCGCAGCCAGGCTGATACAGTCTGCACATAGAGAAGCGTATAGCGGATATATCGCGCGCGCAACGTGCGTAACGAGTTTGACGCTCCGCCTCCCTGTACCAAACTCAGCTCGTTAAACCGATAGCAGCCGGGAAAGTTAATTTGCGCATTACTTACAGGGGGAGGAGGGGGATATTACGAAATTAATGACGCTATTATCTAAGGATAAAGTGTTACCCTGATAACACTATAGATATCCGTTTCACGTCGTTTCAATCGCTCAGAGGCATCTTCGCCGTCCGGGCGAAGTTTATATATAAAAATCGTTACGTACGTAAAAGCGGAGATGTGCGGTCGTACGTAGCCGCACACACGTCAACTTTGATTTTCATAAATTATTCATCCGCTTCATCCGCGACGGTCGCGTGTTTCTCCGGTCACGCTGCTGCGTCGCGATTGAACTTTTAAATCGATGATCTGGGAATGATGTAACAGATATATACTGCTCATCCACTTACCCTTTCAATTAGCGGAAAGGGGGGAGAGGAGGGGGG
>VBVQ01005252.1:0-12284 GCA_011636635.1 Tetramorium simillimum | reverse complement strand
CCACCGCCACCGCCACCGCCACCGCCGCCGTTCTCTCCGCACGCGAGATCAAATTGCATCCGTGGGTTCTTTCCTTCGCTCACCCTATAACCCTCCGACGTTACATACATGTCATACGCAGTTAAGCCCCGCGTGTCTGCACGCCCGCGCGTGATCGCACGTGGGTACTTTATGTGCCCGACGTGTCTTCCGAGTCTGAGGGCCGGTTTCACCAACGTCGCGTAACTTTAACCTTAGCTTAACTCATCCTTTGTCTTTCTCTCTCTCTCTCTCTCTCTCTCTCTCTCTCTCTCTCTCTCTAGGGGGGACAGAGGCGAGAAATAACGGTGGCTTTGCCGATTCACTCTTCCCACTTGCGACTAGAGCTAGAAATAGCTAGTTTCACTAACGTCGGTTAATTTTGACCGCTCATTCGCGGTTTCTAGTTCTAGTTCCAGAAAGTAGCGGGACTGGGCCAAAGTGAAATATTGTATTTTTTTTTCCTAATGTCCATTTCTACCAATGTAGATTAACTTTAATCTCGGTTTAACTTATCTCGTATCTTTTTGCAATTCTTAGAATTTGAGAAAGATAGAAGGTAAATTAAACCAAGAGTAAATTAAATTAAAGTTAATCTACATCGATAGAAACAGGCATTATTCAAATAAATGAAACGGGATTGTTAATCGATCGTATCCTTCGACGAGAACGATTTTGTCCGAATTCTTTGACAGTTATAATTTAAACGAACTAAAAAAAAAGCGATTTAAAGTATAAACTATACTCCATGTAGACTATAAACTGTAAAGATGTGTTTAGAAAGTACACATTCGATCTGCAGTAATCATATAGACTCACTCATAATTTAAGTGTGCGAGATTAACTATAAAGTATGAAAAACATGTATGTGTATGCGTCTGAGACACCGTAATGCACTTTCTTCCATACACGTGCTTCTACGTCAAACCAGTCCGGTTTGAACAGGGGTGAATAAGTGGCTACGTCGTCGGTCTCGATTCATCGATTTGTTTATGGCAACCGTTCTGTTTTTTTTTTCGTATGTTCGCATGATGAATCGATTTGAATATGATTACATATGTTACATTTTTCGAAATATTATACTGTAGCGATAATTTATATCAACATATAGATACGAATAAAAATAATGCTGCATACCTAATATAATAATCGTTTTATTAAATATTTTTCTAAAAATTTATTATTATGAAATTCTACAAAATTGTAACAATCTGCTTGGGGCTTTTTTGGAGACGGAGTGGAGGGATAAGAGCAAAAACTCTACACACGTGTCTAATTTTAATAAGGCCCAGAGTTTCCATTTTCAAATATGACAATCGGTCTCTTCGTAAAAATAGGTTTCAAATTATATGGTTTTCACTTTACAATTAACATTAAATGTACTTAAATCTAGAGTCAGTTAAAAAATGTAGGAATAATTTCTTCCTCTTCTTTCGTCACAAATTTAAATTCATTGAATTTACATCTTGACTCTTACGTCTGAATTTAATATTTTATTAAATCGCTGATTATCTTCGAGTCATCGTAATAATTATGGACAATCGAAGTTCGCGATTTTCCATGGAGATTTCCGCACGTGGAAGCAAATTGAATATGTCACGGCCGCCGCCTCCTTCCTTTTTTTTTCACTCTCCCTTCTTTTTTCTTTTTTAGACATGTACCGTCGACGTGCGTTGCCACGCATCGTATTTTCACGCACGCACGCGGAGGCTGCATTTATTAAAAGCGATACATTATGATTCAAAGATCATATCTTTCGATTCGTCTAGACAGCGGAGAGGGAGGCACCCTATAAAGTCGTATGTGGCTGCCCCTGAAACAAGCATCCGAATACGACGAGCCTCCTTGTACATTTCTTTCGTGTAAGCCTCGCGCGCTCCCGTCGTACATCGTTATACCTGCTACTCCTTTTTTTTTTCCGTCAGTTCCCTCGCATTTCGTCGCAACGTTCCCTGAAGCCGTTCAATCAGAGGAACTTTATCTCGCCCGAACAACCGAGACTTCGTGGAAACAGACAAAGAGGAGAGAGAGAGAGAGAGGCATCTCTCTCCTTTCGTTCGCCTTCGCGCTAATCGAAATATACGAGAGTGACGGTGCCCCGGTCTAAAAAGAGGCCACAATTCGATCGAGTTATCGCACGGTAGGAGATCGAGATCGATTTTTTGGTAGCGAAAACCCGGCGCGCGCGCGTAGAGCATCATTTGCGGTCGCGGTGAAAGGAGGGGAAAAAAAATTTGACAATATTCACCTGCCACAGAGCCACGTATAATACAATGTAACCGATTTCCGAGCTCCACCTGAGTATTTGCATGCACGGGGCATCGGCGATCCCGAGTGCGAAACGATTTGCGAAATTTGAAATGACCGGTAGAGATATCGCAGACAAGTGACGGAGGGAAAGAAGATCAGGACAATCGGAAATTTGGTCAAGGAACCAATTCGATTCGGCACAATCTCGGGTAATAATCAACGGGAGGCAGATTCGCGCCGAGGAAGAATATAAAAAGGTGTACGAAAAAGAAGAGGAAACGGTGGCGAAGAAGGGGCAGAAGAAGAAAGAGGTAAAACGTCGCGAGGAGAGAAAAGGCTGTCCTCCGCGGGATTTCGGTGCGCGAGGAAAAGGGGTTACCCGGGTTTGAACGAGTGGAGGAGAAAGAGTGGAGCCGACGTGAGAGGCAACGGTGGTGGAGAGCGAGAGAGAGAAGGAGAGAGAAAGAGAGACGGAGGAGGAGAGAGAGAGCGAGAAAGAGACCGCGAGAGGGAGAAAGAAAGAGAGGGATAGAAGGGGAGGAGAGGGAAGAAAAAAGGAGTCATCGTAGTAACACACCGGCGCGTCTCCTCTCGCGGCTTCGTGGTTGTCTCGGAATTAGTGAGTAGACAGAATTATGTCTGTGAGCTGTGGCCAGCACGGCTCAGTTGAGACTTACTGCTCAGAGCGTGCACACGCATACTACGAATCCTTCCTACTTACGCACCTCGCGCCTTCCTCGTGCGATTAGAACTTAGTCCGCGACTGCCGGCAGACCAATCACGGTCCATTTTGCTAACGCGCCTCCGTACGAAACGGTGCCTTCCTCTTCTTCTTCTTCTTCCTCTTCTTCTTCTTCGTCTTCTTCTTCTTCTTCTTCTTCTTCTTCATGTGTTGCGGACGTGCTCGCGGAGTACCCTCGTTTGAAGAAGCGCCAGGCAGCTAGGTGACGGAATAGCACACGGACGGAACCACCCACAGAAACGGTGACGTCTCTCGAGTCCAGGAAGAAATTTCGACGAAACTTCGGGGAACCAGAAGACCCGCGATTAAGACTGCTCTCTTAATCACGCCTCTCTCGCTGTCGTCTTCCTCCGTGATTCTGCGAGGTGAGCGAGATACAAGTCGGAAATAGAGAGATTAATATAACGCACTCTCGAATTGTTTGTCAATGAGAATTTAACGGCGCGAGAAGATCCCGACGAGAAATTCTCTTAAGAGCGAAGGCTCGGTTATTTTCTTCCGGAATTCTGAAGATCGCTTGTAAACTGCAGCCGAGATCAAGCACGACTTGCGAAATTTTCGCAGCTCCGACACTTGTTTTCAGTGAATCATCCACTCAGATTTAAAATTACTCGTGGAGATCAAATCGAGCGTTCCAAGCTATTTTACTTCTCGCAAGATTATCCAATTTTTGAAACACCCAGTGCTTCGTTGCTCAATCGTTGTAGCCGAACCCGAGTGCGTCAAACTTGTCGATTAATTTTTCATTACCTGCGACACAATGGGCATTAAATCCCTCGTGCTTTTTTTATTGATTTCCCTCACGACCAACGCATGGTCTCATCGTCATCACCATCATCATCACCGTCATCATGAATATAATCCAGAACATAGAAAAGAAAATAGTCACATAAATTTTGTCGAGCAAAAATTCGCCATTGGAAATGAAGAAACTACGGATACCGTACAATCAGAATTATCCAAGAAAAATGAAAAATACTCAGAGGTCTTAGATAGCAAAGGATCAATTCCCTTCAGTGCGCGGAGACTAGAGAAAATGCTGGAGAAGGCAATCCTGAAGATAATCACAGGTGATCTCGGCCCGGCAGAGATGCTGCTGTTGAAGAGCTTGAATTACACGCCGGAAGAAGTACTGGCGATTCGCGAGCGGGAACTCGATAAACGAAGGGATGAAGAATTGAGAAAAATAGAGGAGCTCAATGGGAAAAGATATTACGACGAGAATCTATACACAGACAAAGCGAAGCACTGGAATTATAATTCTATGGAATTTGAATCGTCTTCTCGTAATGACCCCGACGTGGATGTATCGAGGAACGAGAGGAAGAAGAACCGATATAAAGGGAAGTCCCCCTCCTACGACAAGGACTTTGACTTTGACGCTTATAATCGGCAGGCGGTGATCGATTACGAAAACCTGGCCTCCAAACTCGAGCTGCAACAGTCGTGGTCCGAACCGGCGAATTTCGATTACGAGGACGAGACGAGGAACTCGGAAGAGCAGAACTCGTCGCAGAGCATTCATCAGAACTTCGATCGTGCCATGGAGCCGCACGTGATCTTCAAGATCCCCTACGACGACTCCGAGTTCGACTCCAGCTTCGGCTCCGATGAAAAATCAAAGTTCATAGACAGAGACGCCCTTGTTTTGTCCAAGGGTCTGAAACATCGCATTCCTTCGACCTTGAGACACACGACTGCGAGGAATGTTGCAAACTCCTTTCACGCTTCGTCATTGTCTACTTCTTCTTCTTCGTCTGCTTCTTCTGCGGCTACTGGGCACACTCCACTTCCCATAGTATACCAGCTGAGGAATTTTCAAGGCGTTAAGCCAGATTACCCGCAGAATCAACCTTCCTTCAGCACGACGGAGTTTCCGGAGCCCGTTATCACGAGCACTGTTATTACAAATGCTACATCGAATGCGACTTCTAGCGTAACAGATTTTGCTGATTCAGCGAATGAAAATAAACTGTCCGTCAAGGATGAAGATAATACGAAAAACAACAACAACAACAACAGAAGAATCAGCGAGTACGAGGGCCTGGAATGGGTTGAAGATGATATTTATAGAGTGATACCGACCTTTGCGGAATCGTTGGGTTATGATAACGCTGATGAGAGCGAGACGTCGGAATACGAGGAGCAAACTGTAGGTCTCCTCCCGGATGGAAGCGAAAACGATACTCTGGAGTATCAGAATGATTTCACAGCCGGTACCAACACCTCCGTTACGAACGCATCGCAGAGCAATCTGACTGCCTATCAACAACTAGCGATCGCTTATCATCGAGAGTAAGTTGAAATGAAAGAACACTTTTGCATAGTATGAGGAAAGGTGAAAGTAGCTTAACATTATTTTACGCAATGAATATTTCAGCATCGGTATACGCAGTCCTGATTTCGATTTATTTAAAATTACACTTTTCCTCCTACTAAATAATAATTGAATCGTAATTTTATTAAATGTTGTTTATCACGCTCTGCTTAGCAAACGCGCATTTCTAGTATTTATACTATGTGCTTCTTGTATCTTTTAGAGAAAACGTAGCTTCAAGCTATTCGGCAGGTAAGCCTCTGTGAAGGCCTTTATTATTCGGCCTCCGAATAATAATGTTTTATTAGATGCTTTATTAAAACATTAAATGTGCACTTTCTTGATAGTTTTATTTTAAAGTGCACTTTTGATAGTCGCTTAGCTCGCGCATTATTTTTCTTCTCTGTTTTGCATGAGGCGCGAATACTTTTACAATTAGAGCGAGATCGATGTGAAATTAACAATGTGTAATTGCATGATTTTCGAGATATTTCTCTCTCTCTCTTTTTCTCATACATATTTCGTGGGAACACATATTTCGTGAACAATAAGATGTATCAAAAAGTACTTGAAATGTATATAATTTCTTTCATATGAATTTTTACTGTGCATTCCAAAAGTCTAAAGTATCAAAAAGAGATTGCGAAAGTTATGTGTTGTCTTGCGTTATGTGTTGTCCGCAAGAATTGAGAGTTTCATAACAATCTCCTTTAATCTAATCCATTCTGATGTTCTGACTCCTCGTTACATACAACGCTATCGCGCACATTTTTGCAGCAACACGCGTCGCGGCATTAGTCTCTTTGCAATTTCAATTTTTTAATCTCGAGCACGATTATAATTTGACGCGTATGCTATAAAGGAACTTTCCATAAATTCACGTAAACCTCGTTACTGCAAGACGCCGACTAATCGTTTTCCATTTCCACGCGCGCGTGGCCTGGTGCGTGATTATCTTGGAAATTAGAGGATTCGACGCGCGTAACGCACAAGAGGCAAATCCGCCGACGTCGGTCGGCGGCGGTCGGCGGCGGCCGGCATCGGCGCTCTCAGCGAAACGTTGCCCTCGTCACGTAAAAATATCTCGATGAACCGATAAAAGTATCGCGCGTCTCGCGCGAGCGAGAAAAGCTCAGTCGGGAGGAGGGAAATCCCGCCTTTTGTAATCCTCGTAAATAACTCGCGGGCATTACAATATGTTTCTATTCCGTTTTACCTCGCGCGTCGGCGCGGGCGCGCACGGAACACGCACGGGGAAAGATTTTAATCGTAATTTTAATCTCTGGAAATAACCGCGAGCATTAATAGCGTCGTAAAGTCGAATTGATGAACGCGTCGACGATTAACGCGTCGGCCAGATATAATATATTACGGTTTTCGCACATGCGCGGGCAGGAGTAAAAATTGTTTCGCGTTTAAGGAGATAAGTCCGAAGGCGCAATAAAGTTTGCGAGGCGCGAGGGACAGGTTTAGGATAGTGTTCTCAGCCAGGAAGGATACGCAGTGGAAATTCCGCTCGCGCGCGCGCGCGCGCGCGGGTCTCTAGCTGTGTTTTTAAATCGCCCTCTCCCGGTTTCCCCACGACCGCGCTCGCAGCCCCACGCTCGCGCGGGTGTGTGCGCGCGCGCGCGGGCGTTTCTTTTATTTTATTAAGTCTAGACGCGTAAATGCATTCGTGCCGGCACTGGCGTAGCCCGTCTCGAGAGTCCTCCGAGAGCGCGTGCTGTTGGCCGATGCATTCGTGCCGCGCGCGCACGGCCGTGCGAGCGCGGTTGCATCGAGGATCCGCCGGCTATTATCCTCGACGCTTTCACACAGGCGTCTTCATTTCCAATTCATCCACTTCGCTTCGATTTCGCCCGCGAGTTCCCTCCTCCCGGCGGAGCGAGCTGACGAAGCTGATGACGAGGTTTCAATTCAGGCGCGAAAGTCCGTCTCTCATTTCTTCGATCTGTATATACTTTTTTTTCTATTTTCCTTAAATAGCCCTCTTGGTTTTAATTAAATACTCTCGTGATTGTTGGTTTCTTCTTCTTTTTTTTTCTTTTAATTTGGCGCGATAAGAACGTCGAGCGTTCGATGATAGAGACGTCGGGGAGAGGGATGTCACACGTCTGGACGGAAACTCTTTCGCGGCGGGACACAATACGAGCGAGAAGGCGCGCGTGACAAATGTCGCTCGCGCGCAATTCCGAGACACCGAGACGAGCCGAGTTGAGCACCCCCGTAATCGCCGGGTGTCTAGTCGGGCTGCAGTTAGGACTCTCTTACGAGGTTACGTAACACATTTCAATTTAATGCGTTGACCTTGTCTATGCGTCTCTCTTCCTATGTCGACGGAGACGGAGCGACGGTGCGCGCGACGGAGAGAGAGGAGGAAGTTTTCGCCGGTGATCCCCTCGGTCTACCATTCTCTCCTCTCTCTCTCTCTCTCTCTACCTCTCACCCTGCATTCCGCCGCCGCCGTCGCACCGCCAGACGGTGCAATGTGCATTTTTACGGACGGCCCAATCAGGCCGCCGCGCCGGTTACGCATCGTCGGCCTATCGCGAGGAACCGTTCTTTTTGCTATTCCTCCTCGCCGTTTCTTCCCTCTCCCCCTCCCCCCCGCCTCTCTCTAATCGTTTCTCCTTTTCCTTTTTCTTTTAAGCTGTAACTAATGTCCCGGGCCAAGGCATTAAAATTTTCACCAACGCGCCCCGATGGTTCCTCTCTCTTTCTCTCCTTTCTTTCTTTTTTTTTTCTTCCCGTTTTCCCTATCTAATCTCCAACGCTAATGGCTGACACGGCGATTCCACGGCTGTGCTCCAGTGAATTTCATTATCGCGACACCCGGCCCACGAGGCGAGCGAGTAGGGTCCACCGCCGCGCACCGCCGCGCCGGTTCTCATGATGCAACGGCCTCCAGACTCTCCAGGTCCTTCCCTTTCCCAGACGGCGGACAGACGTGGCACGTACGCAACGAGTCGGCGCGAAACGCGTGACTTGGCCGCAGCTAGATTAACGAGCATGCCTAGAATCGAACGCGAGGGCTCGGCCGCAGCCGAGATTTCGGAGAAGAGCGCCGTAACTTGTCCGCCGTTCCCGCAAGAAAACAGCATCTATTTTTCTAAATAACTCCACAAGACTAGGATGAAAAATGGATTTGGCCTTTTAGTTGTTTAGTCATTTTTTTTTTTTTCGGTCTCCTCAAAGCTGCAGCATTCGAATCCTCATGGTAGCTCATTTATCTTTTCCTTTCGGTGGCAGAAACGGAGACAGATTTGTGAAATTCAAGAATTGTAAAAAAAAATTTCAGCTGTTTTCTCCCTTGTTGTTTGAGATTGTGAAATTGGCCTTTTTAATTTTTTTTTTTGCTCTTTCTCCCTGCGTTTTCTCTTTTTTTTTTCTACGTCTTCTTCTTTTCTTCTCATTTCTTGAGAAAGTTCAGAAAAATACATTTTTCTTATTCAAATAAGCAATGAGGTCGTTGACGTGGAAGCTGCACTGAAACCTCCCGGAGTGGGCGTCTCAGACACCTTGTCGATGACGCAGAGAAATGACGCTCATCCTTCTCTTTTGCCCCACCCTCCCCCTCTCCCATCGCTGTTCTTTTTTCCTATTCCTCCGGACGTTATTTAATAACGTCAAAAATTTATTATGCAATCCTGCGATCGTCTCGGCCGATCGTCCGGCGCGTCGCCGTCATCTTTCGAAACACGACGACCGTCTGCTTGTGATGAAAGTCCCGGGAGGCCGTCGGGGCCCCGGCGCGCAAATAAACAAGTTCTCGCGTCTCCCGGCATCGACGCGAAAATCATGAGAGCGCAATTTTATCGTTGCAAACCACGAGATCTGAAAAACCGTAGTGGCACCGAATAGCGGCGACGGACGTCGCACGTCGTGTTACGTCGCGTCTCGCAAGGAAAGAGAATGAAATTCAAGTCACGCGAACGCGAACAACCAATGTCCAGCGCCGAAGAAAAAAGTCTCTGTAGGCCGAGGCAGGGCGATGCAAATGAGCCCGGCCGAGACGTCTTGGGAATGGACTTAAGATTCGAGACGCGCGGTCTTAAGAAATTAAAGTTCCGCTGAGACCAGACGGAAAGTCGAGGTGATTGGGGTGCCGGTGTATCCGCCGACTGTCTAGCCGCTGTCTGCAACGTGTAATAAATGCCTTCGAGCCATACCGTGCCTCTGTAGGTCACTGACCATCGTCCATTGGCCCGTGTCGGCACCCGGAAGAGTCCGCCGGGAACCTGGAGGTGAAAATTCTCGAGCCGACAAACGCGCCACCGCGCTAGGTTCATCAAGTAAAATGATCTTTTCTAGACTGCAAAATCTAGATCTTCTAAAATTCTATTAACTCGGAATTCTTAGAAAACTCTAAAATGCTTGAACTTAAAAATGTCTAAAAACATTTCGATAATATTTAAAAACCGTTTGGGCGGTTTTTATTGACTCTGTTAATGTTATTTAAATATTTTTAGGATCTCGGGTTTTTTCAAGTTGGACAAATCATTCCGTCTTTCAAAAAATAGCTTGACATTTAATTTATATTGTATTATGGAGGAGAATAATCTTTTAAAATTTTTGAATATTTTGGCTTAATCGTTTGGCTTTTCGTATTTCTCAGCTTCTTTAACAACAATATCTCTCATGCAAGATTAATATTATTTTACTAACGCTTATTGATGCTTTGAAATTGATATGCTTTCTTATCATTGCTCATTAAAGGCTTAATGGCTTGGTACGTCTCTATTTTATTACGCATTCCGTGTAGTCTAATAAACTTTGATCCGTCTGTGCAGTCAAAGCCAAAAGGCGATGAAAAATATTATGGAGAAAATTCTCGAGATAACTGGAAGAAACAACAATAGCAACACCAATACCAATCAGGTTCAACATGAGAAACTTACCAATACCAATCAGGTTCAACAAGAGAAACTCGCCATGTTTCCGCCTACCTGTGAGTAATTCCACAATTCATTTATTTCTGACATTAATAAAAAAAAAGCAGATACAGTGACATGATTAGAATGCGCGATTTGTTATATAGGTCAGATACCTCGAAACACGGATACTGAGGCGTGGATGGATCCGTTTTCCATGAACATGTACTTCCAATTAAATCTTACCTCCGACGATGTCGTGGTCTCTGCACATCTGCGAATCTTTAAGTTACCGCGAGAAAATGTCACGACTTCCGACCTGCAATCTTCGAACCCTTTTGACGAGGTCGAAGGTGATGAGAAAAAGATAAGGATATCAGTTTACTACTACACCAAATCGCTGAAGAAGCATCGATGTGAGTATTTAGTCGTTTTATTATGTTACTAAATTTACGCGTAAATATATTCAGGGAATTCAAAAGATTGCAATTTCCGTAGCAAAGAAACGGCTGATGGACTCCATTGTGAAGCCTCTGACAGCCAAGGGCACTGCTCTGGCGCTGGATGTCAGGCAAGCCCTAAATTTCTGGCAACCGACACCGCAAAATCCACATGGCAACGGTAACAATCACGGTTTGGTGATTCAGATAGAAGACCACGCAAGCGGTCGGCCGCTAAAACCGGCTCTGTACATTCAACAACTGTCCTGCGGGGAGCACAATTTGGATAAGAAGGCATGTGAGTGTGTGATCTAACAATACTAACTCCCAATTGAGTTTTGGATTGAGCCTTGGCACATTTTTGCGTGAGACTAAACAACGTGTGTAGTAACACTTGAAACAAAAACTGTGTTGATAATACAACGCGTTTTGCACAGAAATTGAAAATTCAATGCATAGCTTGAATTATCGATATCGAGTTAAATTGGCAAATTTGCTCATTTGAGGAAAAATTTTATTATTATATTATTGAGTGGACATCTGCTCAAAATACATTTACATTATTTATAACTTAGTAATTTAATTATTAGCGTTCTAGTAATTTAATAAAAAAATTTGAAAATAAGTTCTTAAAACGCAAAAATTCATACTTTTTACAAGTTATGTGCGTGCTTTTCAATTAATCTATTTTTAAATTTCGGTAAGTTTGGATTCTTGTCTTATAAAATTTTCTTTTCTTTCTCTACAGACAGAGTCCAGCCTGCACTTTTCTTCGGTGCCTGTTCTCGTTACATTCGCAACGTAAATGATACAAACATGTACGTAAAATGTAACCTTTGATGGTTTGACAAAATTCTACTTGACTACAAAACAAAAGAATTTATCTCGACATAAGGAAAATCGACTTAAAATATTGTTATTATTGAATATAACATAGAAATAGGGATGACGCGTGGCTCCGTGCTAACGCGAGTGATTAGTAACGGAAGGGTCTTGGGTTTAAATCCCAATGGCTCCTCATCCCGTATATATCCCATTTTTCGAACGCCTACCAATTGGATACCGACTCTTCTTCTGGAGGAGAACCGGACTTCCGTAATCTGTAAGGAGAAGGGGAGGCACAATGGACCTAACTGAGTCTGAATGCCACAGGCGGGCTTCGTTGAGAACCGTCCCCTCCCTTTGCATTATTATTATTACCTAGAAATACCTGCCATTAACACGTAAAGAAACGTGCACTTTTATTGTATAAACTCAGAGTCGTATAGAAAGGTATCTATTCAGAAGTATCATGTAAGAATAAATCCTAAGTACTGGATTTTAAACTTTAGAAATTAAGAAATTCCATATCAAATCTAATGAAAAAAATGTAATGATTGAAGAATAGCAAACGTATAAATGCGGAAATAGAATTACCAACTGAATCTGTTTTGAATATTGCTTTTATAACAAACACAATTTTTCACTGATTACTAATCTTTTTCCGTTATTCGAAATTTATTGAAAGAAATGCAGGTTTGGCTTTAAATAAATAATAATAGTTTAATTGTAAAAAAATTGATATGATTTTAAGTGTTTTTTATATAGACTGTTTACTATTAACTTAAAAAAAGAATTATTTAAATATAGTAAGATATATATATATA
>VBVQ01005251.1:0-12266 GCA_011636635.1 Tetramorium simillimum | reverse complement strand
GAGAGAGAGAGAGAGAGAGAGAGAGAGAGAGAGAGAATATGAAGTAGATCACATACCGGTAAAAATATTTTCAAGATTCCATAAAGCCGCGCTTAAAATTTCCATTCCCATAATCTCATAATTCGAAAATGCATTTTTTGCAAATGCATATTTTTTCGTTTCTGCGTTAGCGTTTATCAACTGACACGAGCATAGTAACAGAAGTACATTATGCTTTCATCACTTGTACGGTTCGTATCAGTTTTATTTAGTGCATGATATGCAACAATGTAATATAAACATTTTTTTACAAAAAATCTGATGTTTTGTTCTACGATTTTCCAGCGTTATTTATGACTTGAAATTGCTGTGGTGAGAGGTTTATTTCACGCATTTTATGCTACATGTCAACTATATTTTATATATAATTTTTTACTACTGGAAAAATAAATATAAATACTATATAAACAAAATATTGTGCAGTCTAAAATAAAGTTCTAGTACAAATAAATATGTCTAAAATAAAATTATTTCCATCAGTTTTCTAACTTAAAAAAGTATAAAATATTTATTCATCGTATCAACAAAAATTTTTTAAAGTAGATGTAAAATATATTAATAAATATTAATAACTTTTAAAAGCAGAAATAATTTTATTCTTATTATACAAAACTTTTTTATTAAAAATCTGATAATCAATTGCAGTTTTTATTTACTGCAATAATACCAATTTCAAAAATAACAATAGTTAACTCAACATATTTCTACAAAAGTAACAATAAAGAGAAAAGCCATGTTTGTTCCGAGCTGAATTTTGATAACCTAAAAATATTTCTATGTGAATTTTGTACATTTTTTTTCAAATGAGTAATCAGCCCGGTGCAAAAATTTTCTCTATTTAGTGATGTATTCACATATTAGTCCTATTATTTACTTATTAATATATTTACTTTTTAATTAATTATTTACTTATTAATTTATTTATATAATTGTATAATTGCTTAGAAAAATATTAGAAAAATATAAGAGAAATTAAATCAATTTAATTTAACTCTGGTATGTTTACAGTCTTTTTATTTGTATTATTCTAAGCATGGAAAATTAATTCAATCACAACACATTAAGAGTACTACTGGTTTGATGAGATTAAAATAAAATCGCCTCTCGCGCGCGCGCGCGGAAGTAACTATTCTTCGGAAAATCCATCGTAAGATCAATCATGCAGACTCTTTCAATAGACGGTTAGCGGAAATAAACGTAAGAGGCAGCTGCAATCGCAGTAAACATAAATGCATTGCAGACACGGTCTCCATTAGAAGAAGTGCCGTCGCTTGTAGAACCGATATTCGAGAGGACGTTGCTCGGGATTATCCTGTGATTCGCCCTGGAGCCTCTCTGCGCCGTGGATTCAAGCAACATTGAAAATTGTCACTTTATTCGAAGGAGGATCTTACGGAAGGCTAGTGTCCGACTATCTTTCAGCTCTCCTCGCCTCCTACGCCATACAATTGTTTCGAACGAGGAGCGAATGGCAGGAGAGCTCGTGGAACGGAGTACTCCATGAAGGGTTGCGAAAGAGTACCGACGGGGGTAGATGAAGCGAGTACGGTGGGAACATAACGACTGCATTCAGCGACCGAGTAGCTCGCAACGGTCTGCATTTTACAACGACTTAACGAAACTTATATTGATATTTGAACGTCGAAAACGCATCGAATGGCATTTTGCAAATTGAGTCTGGAGAGAAGCCCACGCATACAAGCGTCATGAACAATGGTAAGCAAAAATGTATATATGCCGACTATTTCGTCGAAAACGATACGGCACTGCAGTACGTAATGGAAACGTTACGACAACGTGGCAATGAAAAAACTAAAATCTACTTTCTGCCTCTTTCTCGACTTCAGTAAAAATCATGTATTTTTATCTCGAGATCGAACTACCGTAATTTGCGTATGTCTGGTTTTATAGAATGTATCAAAAATTTTCTTTCTTTTGGCAGAGCTAGAAGACACTTTGTTAAACTATTACCTTAAATTAATTCTTTCAGCTAGTGCTCCAATCCAAAATTAATCTCTTCTTAAAAAAATTTAATTTCATGTAACTTTTCTTCAAGATGTATAAATATTCAATAGTAATGTAAATATATCATTGCGTAAATAAATCTTAAATTAGAATTCTATTAAAGCAACATAGAATTATTGCCATTTTCATAAAAGTATATATGTATTTGTTATATCAGATTTTTATTATTCAGAGTTATTATTTAATGATTACTTGTCAACAAAGCTATTAATTAATATGATAATAATGAATCTCTCTATTGAAACATTGACAGACTTAAAGCCATTAAGTAAATATGTGCACAACGCGATAACAAAGTGCAGTTGTAAATCTACACGATACCAGTTATGTAATATGTCATCGCGTGTAATTTATGGGTAAAAATGCGCACGTGTAAATTGCAGCATTTTTCTTGGCTAAACTAATGCTATAATTTAAAACATGCCGATAAGATCAATAAAACAGTTGTCGACATCATTCAATCCGATCAATGATATCGTTTTTTTCGTTATATCATTTAAAAAATGACGATATCTTATCAAATGTCTGTCTTTCATAATCAGACGTGAATCTTCCTCGTCGACAAATGATTACATCACATGTATGTATGTACGTATGCTGTACGTGAGTCATTCCCTCCATGAGAACATGCCGTAGCTAAGGCTCGAATTCGAGCTCTGAGGATAACTTCTGGACTCTTTTAATATTTTCTGTGTAATTATTGGTTTAATAACAACTTACGTACATAAATTATAAAGATATACGGTCGGTTACACCACAGGCTTGACGTGAGATATTATCATATCTCTTGATAATATCTTACATTACATAAGTATTTGAATTTAAATTATAGTTGCTCACGTAATTATGACTAAACTAGTAATTTTTTTCACTTATTCGTAAAAGAATCAATTATCACTAACACTTCTGTAAAACTGAAACAAAATAAAGGCAGTACAATTGAATTCTTCTCAAATATAAATTAGAATCCTTTATTTTAAATGTAATGTAATGTGTGTTTGTTAATGTAAGTCTTTATAACACATGTAAAATGATTTTAATAGAAAAGTCATATTTTGAAATTTTCTGCAGTCAGCCATTATACTAAAATTGATGAGTTTTTTGTCTATTTCTGAGCAAATTCGCAATTACAATTTATGTAATATGTATAGTTTCTCGTTAGTTAATATAATATAATAGTTTGTTAATAAGAAAATAAATATTATGAACGCTAATAATTGTTATCGCAATTTAAACATCATTGAGGAGTAGACGCAGGGCTGGTTCTAAGGGATGTGCAATGCGTGTCCGCATACAGGCGTACAATTTTAAGGACAAAATAAAAGTATTGCATAAAAATATAAAAACACAAAAATTTTTATTTTTAAATTTTTATACATTAACACATTATAAAATACATATAATATACATTAACATAAATATTGTTATTAAACCAATAATTATACAGAAAATATTACAAGAGTCCAAAAGTTATCCTCAGTGCTCGAATTCGAGCTTTAGCTACGGCATGTTTTCATGGAAGGAATGATTTACGTATAGCATACTTACATACGTATAGCATACTTACGTATAGCATTACTTACATAGGAATAGCGCACATTCAATCCTCAGCTCAGACCTTTTATGTCGAAACAATAAGGAAGCAACTTTATCTTGTTCATGTTTAAGTGGTTGTGACCAATCCTGAGTGATGAACTTATAAGTGTTACGTACTGTAATTCATCAGAAAATCAGTTTGTGATCACTGAAGGAACAAGACTTGTTATTATGTGATATTGAACAGTGCTTAATACCTAATATTAACGGTACAGTAAAACTGTATATCTTATAAAATTATCATTCTTCTATATTTGATTAAGTTTTTTTATTGTTCGTGATACATACATAGTCCAATTCATCACTTTAACAATACGTTATATGTTCTTATTATTTGCCAAATAAATTTTACCGAAGTGTGAGAAGAATAACATAAATTATTTTACTATTTTTATAATTTACATTTTGTTTAACTCCGCGAATTTCGAGGTAAAAATTTTCAAAAATTTCTTATTTATTAATCTTCTATCAAGCAATATGGATGTAAAAATATTATCAAGCATATTTTCGTAGAGTTCAAATTTTACGGAAGAGAAAAGATTGATCAATTTAGATGACGGTAACAGTTATATCTATGCATGTGTAAGTTATGTGTTACATGTGTATGGACGTAAAATCTGATCAAATAAGATAGTTACAATGAATTTTTCTTTCATCCCTCAAGTTTGGTTTTTTCCATCCATAGAAATACTCTATGCTCCAGATTTAAATATGTGAGATACTTTATCCATCCAGATTTAAGTATATTTATTATTATATATTATTTAAATATGTACTTATAAAATACATATTCTGTGTAAATGTATATTTTTTGTCGTTTCGTTTTTTTATATATCTACACATATAGACATGTAAAAATTGTTCTTGCACGCAGACTAATAAAAAGCCAGAATTTGACCTTGTGTCACGTGGACGAATACCATTTAGTTGTTAGACTATTTTGCACGTTGTGCACGTTTATGCATTTGCCCTTCACTATGATAGAGACAATTTATATCTCCTTGGCATGAAATAGTATCATCATTTTATTATTAGCCAAGTAAGACAGATTAACTTGCAAATCTGAATAGAATAAATGCACACCACATATTTTATAATAACATAATATATTGAGTAACAAATTTGCGATTTCAACACGTATAGTAATACGATAGTAACTATTTTGAGATTATGGTTATTTTTCATGCTTACACATTTTTAATAGGTATATTTTATTTTATCCGTATATATACATATTGTTTTTAATTTATAATTATCTAGATATTTATATTATATTTTATAGTTGATATGTGTAATTTTATTAAATGACATTTATTAAAACAATATATCCCATGACATTTTAAATTTGCAAAACCACATATAAATCCACATATTGCAGTATCACGTAAACGTACAAAATATAATTTAACCTAAACGCTATTTGATACTTCCAATCAGTGTCAATTATTGAGTTAAAAATTATCGTTAATTTAAAAATAAATTTGTATTAAAACTTACAATTTTTTTAAACAATATATCGAAATTAAGTCGCAACGAGAATGCTCGACAGGTGCAGCTGCACATCGCAATTTCTAATTTGCGCAAACATGCTTGAAATTCCTGTCATTTTCCTATTCCACTCACACGTATAAATGCGCGTGCAATATTGCACGCAATTAGAATTTTGGACAGCTACGCCCGGCCAATGTATTTCGCGCAGCACGCGTGATCGCTGAATAATGTAATTGAAAAGTACCGACGAGCGGTCCATTTCGTTTAATCGGTTCATATAAATAAATCGCACGGACAGTGAATACAGCGCACCGATACTTCAGAATTGCACGCGAGTATATAATTTTAGTCATGGCCATTAACGATTCAATCGAATAGTGATACTTATCGGCTTTGCCCGAGAATTAATTAAACCGTTAAAAATTCATCGTCATCGATCGGTCTTACGAAACGCGTTCAGGAATTTCGTCCAACCGCAGGCTTTAACATGAATGTTTGACAAATTAATATTTATTCTGGAATAACTGCTGACGAAATTTCGTTACAGAATTTAATATCAATATAGTTATGAATCAATATAACTTAGAAAAATGTACTAGTTCAAATGCAATTAGTGGATTTTGCAAAATTTCAAATCTAAAAATTAATACTATCAACCGATTCCTTTTATTGTTCTACATCTAAAAGTGTTAAGATAAAATCACTGAAAAGTGAATACTTTATACTTCATATTTTATATTAAAAAGTGTCATGACAAAATTTAAAATACTTTGAAAAGTGCTCAACAAAAACATAAATATAATATTTTTGACAGCTCTCGAAATAAGCTACAAGAATATGCAATAAAAAATAGAAAGTTCCATTATAAAACATTAAATTAACTTTCATATGACCTTGACTACGCCACCTATGATCGAGTTCATACTGCCATCAAATGCATCTTTTTAAGCCTTATAACTTTTATCTAAAACATTTTTCTCTAAAATGCACTGTTTTTGAGATATTCGACCGTTTCCGGACTTTTCAAAAACTCTATAAAAAAAATATCATAGCGTTATACCTATATAAAAAAATTTGTTCTCTAATTTTTAAAATAAAGTGTTCCTATTATATATTTTTTTAATTTTTATTTAGTTTTATTATTACTCAATCTTAAAGTTAAGCGTTTAACTTTAATCTTATATAATTAAAAATATACGTTGCAAAACGTTACGCCATAATCAAGTTGACCCTTATGATTTAAGAAATCTGCAACATCAGATTAAAAACTTTATTTTTCAAGAGATAAAAGATGTATAGCAGCATGACTTGCACATAACTACGATAAGTTAAAATAATTTTTCAAATAAAGATATTGAATAAAGTGCATCAACAAGTTTTCATAATATTGAGTAATTATATAATTTTCTTTTATTGTAATATTAAAAATATATATGTATATATATGTATATATATTCTTTGTGTATAATTATATGTATAAAGAATATATATGTATATATATTCTTTATACATATAATTATACACGAAAGTATACTATTCCCTAACTTGTTTTTATAAAAACTGGACACAATGTGTAACTTTACATATAATATTATAATTAATTAATATAATTATAATTATTGTCAAATATAATAGAATATTTATAAGTATAATACAGATTACTCTCTCTGCTACTCTTATTACAAAAAGACGTTTATAAACATATACATATAAAATCCATAAATAAAAAATATGTAGAGATTTCATAAATATAATTATTAAATTAGAATACATAAAAGTTTCATATAAATTAACTGAAATAAAATCACCCAACAATAAATATATTATTATAATAAATATATTATTACAATAAATATATGCTTATTATTATGTCATAAAATTTTTTTACTATTTCAATGTCACATCAATTACGCCATCAAATCGAATAAAATGATATAGTCAAGATAGAGACTAATCACAGATAACGATGACTTGCGCGGATGTCGTAACATTTACTGTGCGATTTTATAATCGCACCAATTAACTTCCTGACCAGAAAAACAACTTGTACAAATTGTTAGAGGACAAAATATCAACTGTTATATAAAGATTCAAAAGATTGCGTGGATCATATTATGAAATGTCTTGCTTATTCACCATTTGCGTGCAAATAATTAATTACCTTTATACATTACAGTCGTTTCCATATATTACTAATCACATTTTAAATTGTGTCTTGTCTATATTGTTAAGTTAAAAATATTGCACACTCATATCAAGTGTTTTTCTTGCATGATATTTTGAAATACCATTAGCGATTATTTTTGTTATCGTTCAACGACTGATATCATTACGTAGATACTGAATTAGATAAACATTTTAGTAACATATGATTGTCGAGATAATTGTTCATCGTCAATCAAAGGTACTTTAGATTAACTTTTTTTCTTCGTAATTTATTTTCATAATTTGCTTTTTTTATATTATATACTATATTCTAAGTATGCAAACTGCATGCGTGTTGCACGCATGTAAAATTACGTACCAAAAATTCTCATAGTAGTTAATATTTTATAAACTTTTTATATCGCAATTTCAAATTTATTAAATTACTTTTGTACAAATCATCATAAAATTATAAATATGAAAATCTGATTAATATTTTAATAATTATTAAAATCTGTGTTACATTAACAATATAGTGAAATAGATTGAAGAGAAAAATATTAGAGCTGCATATATCATTACGACAATATTGTTATTATAATAGTGGAAATAAAAAAAATTATATAAAACATTTTTATGATTCAAGAGATTAATAAATATAATTCATATACTTATTAATTTAGTCATAAAAGAAGAATAGATATTTTAAGAGGACAATAATGTAGAATATATGTATAGTCGTTTCCTTATATTACTAATCACATATCAAATTGTATCATATCTATATTGTTAAGTTAAAAATGTAGCATACTTCATTCCAAGTGTTCTTTTTGCATATTTTGAAATACCGTTATCGGTTATTTTTCGTGCTGTTATCGTCCGTTATCGTTCAACGACTAATGCGGAATACATGTACAGTATTACAGTAAATTAGATGCATATGCAAACAAAAATATAATAATAATAAGTAATAGTAATAAATGAATTATAAAATAAAAATAAAAAATGCATTAAACATTTATCATTTTAATTAACATTAATGAAACATTTCACTTCATCTTTTCAATAAAAGAACAATACATATTAATACATATTAATCAAGATACATATATTGAAGCAGAGTAAAGTCTGCGGAGATTTTTTTTCCCTTAAATATCACATATGAATTTCATATCACCGAGATAACGCTTATGATAGACGACCTTCGTGAATAATTCCACTATATTCTCGCCGTTTGGAAAAATTATTCAAGTTTAGGATGGCGGCATTATGGCCGACGACGAATAATGCATGAATTAATTTTGAAAATCGTACATTCTCAAAATCTGATGAATTTCATGCAGCATTCTTCTGAAATCTTTGTCCCTTAATAGATTATATATTCATTGTGCAATATATACTTATTTACATAATTGCCACATTAATTGCCTGTCTTCTTGACGAAACAAATCCCTCTCTTATCTCAATATCAGGGTCATAAATACACGCCTGCAACTGGTCGTCACATTCAGTTCACGAGTGCACGAGTGCTGCCGTCTTATCATCGCTCTGTTATCTCCATTAGGTTTGTCTATTGGTTTATTGAAGGATAAATCAACAAATGCGTTCAATGTTGATAGAGTCTCAGTTGTCCAAAGCTCAGAATGAATCAGGAAGTCCGACAGTGTAAATGGTGACCAAGCAGATCATTAGATATCGTGTTCGTGATCGTGTCGTTATCTACGTGCCGAATGAAACTATACGTGCTATTTCATTCGAGAGTATAAAAGAATCCACTGACGTAGATATAAAGCCTGTTATTTCTGTTCTGCGTGCATCATTTCGCGGCTAGCTTTACGAAACAGCGCAGTGCAGTGAGCATTTAAGTGAAATAAACGACTGAAATTGAAGACGAACAATTTACAGGTCAGTGTGTCGATTATTGTCAACACTCTGTTTTCCTGAAACTTGATATTCATTAAAAACCTATTAAAAAATTTTCAAATAAAATCTTGTAAAACATTGTAAAATTACATAACATTACATAACATTATAGTGAACTCTCTAATTTTGAAATAAAAACTTATACTTTGAAACTATGAGACAATATATGAAATATAACTATGAGATAATTTGTTAATAATGTAATGGTATGTACATTAAACATACAAATAAAAAGAGTCTTTATGAATTCTATGATACATGATTTCATGTATAATTTAAAAAAACATGTTTTTACAAAAATGCTACATTAGTGGAGCATTTCAAATTTATTCGTATAATTTACACGAATTATCTTCTTGAGAGAAGAGCTTAAATTGTAAACATTAACGTGTAAACATTACGAACAGTTATAAATTCTTATGACATATTAAGACTTATAGACAATATTTAAAGTCAAAAATAAATAATTCTCTTTTATAATTATCTTCAAATAATCTTATTTTATAAAACATGATAATATATGAAAAAATTGCATAAGTATCTGTCTAACATAAATAACCACTTTTTCTCTTTACTTCTTCAATTAAAGGAGATAGACTATAACAAATTTCAATTTCTCAATACAATAAAAATTATTATGTTTTTGAAATTAATAACCTAATAAAAAATTTATTCGATTAGTCGAATAGATGTCGTTACTCGATGTCAAATATTGATATTTTTATCTTCGACTTTATCATAATGGTTAAATAAAAAATTGCGAATATTTCTGGAAGTTTTCTATTATCTTTTAACTAACTCTACATTGAATCAATCAATGCAAAATCGGAAAACATTATATATACATATGTATATGTATGTACATATATGTATGTATATATTACATATTTGATAGAGCAAGAGAGAAAGAAAGAGAGAGAGAGAGAGAGGAAAGAAAAGAATTGATTGAAAAACATAAAAATCAATAGAAATACTCATAATCATTCTATTAATTAAATAGAATAAAAAAAACGTAATTGTGTTGAGGTCAAAGATGACAAAAATGCTAATCAGTATGCAACATCAAGTATTTATCAATACATCGAAATGACATTGATTTAATCAATTATTTCTGGCTGAGAAAGAAATACTTTATTATAATACAAAATATTTATAATATATATACACATATGTATGTATGTGTATGTATGAATACAATAATCATAAGCGAACATAATATAATTTTTGCACAGAATGACAGTGATATATCTATTAAAATAGTAAAAGAAGTCTAATAAATAAAAAAGTTATTAATTTGGTGTCAAAATTTAGTAAAAAAAAATAAAATTAGAATAATGCAACATAATAATATTGATAAATGCATTTACAGTAATATAATATAAATCACGATTTCCTGCATCATGAAATAAGTGTCGTTGTAAGACTAACTGCATTAAAAGTACACATAAAACATTTTTGAATGTTTTGTTATAAATATTCAATAAGTTTCAATAAGATATTTATTTAGATTAGAAACATAAAGATTAATTTCTTTTAATGGGATATTTCATTCTCTTTAACGTGCGTATTAAAAGCTCTTAATTTGACTTATATTGTAACACAGAGTTGTCAAATATTTGCACATTTCGAGCCGATTTCGTTGTCGACGCGTGATAAAAGGGGGGGCAGTGGCGTCGACAACAAAATCGGCCCCAAATGTGCAAATATTTGACAGCTCTGTTGTAACATATTCAAAACTTTTCAAAATTGGGGAAAAAATTGAGTTTCCTTGTACACTGCCCGACAATAATTCGTTCCTAGACCCCTCTTGCGGGACAAATGGAACATAAGAATATATTCATGGCACCGTCAGTTAAATTTATTTTGCAGTTGGCTGGTGTCGATTGCATGGCACACGCGTTTGATATATCTTGATTCGTTAATAATTTTGGGGACTAAAATGTTACGTCCGCAAGATGATAGGAACGAATTATTGCTGGGAAGTGTACATTAACCCTTAAATGACACACTTCAAAAAAATCACATAACTGACACATGGGGTTCTTTGGACCCCAGCATAAAAAATATATTAATAATTTTTAAAGTTATTAATATTTTGATTCAAAGATTTTTTTACATATACCTGAAACCTTCTGCTAGAAGATTTTATGATAGTTTCTTCAAAATTTAAATCTTAACATATTGAAAAAAATATGCAAAATACTGTTAGAATCACAGAGATTTGAAAAAGTTAAAAAAAGCCTGGGGTCTAATGGACCCCAAGTGTCATTTAAGAGTTAAGTAAATTTAGTCTAACAAGATTTAAGTGTCATACGTACTTTATAAGTTTGGAATTTTGTGCAACAAATATAGTTAGTGATATTTTCGTAACTCTTGATGCCTTTAATAATTAACCAATTTAATACGCTATTCTAATTAAAATGTATTGAAGTATTAAAATAAAAATACATAAAAATTTGTATTTGAATACTTTTTACGAAAAAACAGCAATAACTAATGAAATAACAGCAATAGAACAAGCAATCAAAAAGATTTACGTTTCTGTACTATACGTATAATATGACAGATGATTGATTGATTATTGACATTGAAAATTGAAGATGATAAAAAGAAATTTTTAATATTTATACTGATTACAAATAAATGCAAATAAGATATTTACAATGTAAAACAACAACGATTTTGATTGGATACTATTATTTGACGTCTGACTGATATAAAAACGTTGCGTTCATCTCTTTTAATAGCGCAGTGACTTCACTATGAATGGATAATCATATGCTTTATCTAAGCATAACATTCGATTACATGTTTTAATAACTACGTCTAAATAAATAGTAGTTCCACTTTAATCGCATCTTTCGTTATTTTCGTTTTTGTAATGATCGGTCCTAATGATCATTATATAATGATATAATTATATAATATGGTAATAGCATATAATTAAGAAAAATATATAGTAAATAATAATAAAAATTAAAAATTTATAATAATTAAGAAAAAGGAAATTACAATAACAAATATATTAATACACATTTATCAAATAT
>VBVQ01005250.1:0-12251 GCA_011636635.1 Tetramorium simillimum | reverse complement strand
AAGAAATCTTATATAATATGAATTATAAGTGGACTCTTTATAAATATGGAATTTAATTCTTTTCCTGATCGTTGTAAAATTAAATTCCAAAGGATAATAATTATTTAGTAAAACGTAGATGGCGTTTTTTAAGTTTTTTGTTGAGATTGTGGGTAGAGTAATAATAATATATTTTGTCAATCAATTCTAAAATTACTCCACTTTTATGCGTCAATGGGTGATGTGAGTAAAAATTAAGATATAATCTGCCGCGCGAGAAAGTCGGCTTGTAGAATAAGTAAAATATGATAAAATTATTTTCTATGTTCAAAGAAATATTTAAAAAACTAATTCGATTAATGACTTCAATCTCCAGAGTGAATTGTAAGTGATTATATTTAGAATTAAAGGCATGTAATATAATATTTCGTTTAACTTTTCTCTAGGAGAAAGGTGACACAAATAAAAATTCAGTAAATAGAAAAGTATAATTTCTTTTTTTCTAATCTTCAAAATAAAGAAATATAGTAATGCTTTTATTCTTTGAAAAGTATAAATTTGGTCAACGCTTAGCAATTACATATGGCAATCATGTATTACGTAAATGTTGTAAATATGGGAATTAATGATGTAGAGAAAATTAGCGTACGTGACTGGAAAGAAGGTGATAAAGTGCGAACAGAGCTACAAAAATGTAATTAGCGGTGACTGCGAAAGAGCCGTTCGGGTGGCACTTCTCGACGTGATCGAAGAGCTCTTAATAGGCAAGCACTGTGCTGTTCGGCGATGACGTGTCAACTAAACCCGACGAGGAATCTTTGAAGAGAAGATCTTTTGTGTTATTAAATGGTCCGTAAATGAAAATTGGTCTTTGAGCGTTTGGGCGATATCCTAGCCAATCTTCCACGTTGAATAAAGCCAGGATAGTATCCTTCCTAGAGATTTCCATGGTATCCTTTTTACGGCCAACAATCTGGAAGGATATTGCAATTTATTAGATTTGGGAAAAAAAAAAGTTAAATATTAATGCTTACATTATAGCTTTTTATAGAAGAATTGAAAACCAATCGGTTTAAACGCATAATGACTGAAGAGACGGAAATAGCAGCAATAAAACTACATCGAGAAAAAAATTTGTTACGGCATGAACTGACTATCCAAAACCTAATTGTGTAGCATACATAGACATAGTATATCTAGACCGAGCATTGTGCCAAATTTTAGGAGTAGAGGTATGGATTTACGTAGAAAAGGACAGATGATACAGACCGTATCTGCTTCTTTTTCAGACTCGTCATATTAAAAAGAGACAGGGATTCGGTCTATAGCTTCATTCTTTGTACTACGTTGGTACCAAGCCGTGAAGCTAATGCTCAGTCTATATATACTATGTCTATGGTAGCATATGAAAAAAATGCAGGTATTATATGTTTTCGAATTCGAAAACATATTTATTGGGAGCCACATATACGTCAAGGAGAAGCGAGAGATAATAAATAACGACACGTGCCGAGAGCGAGGTCCTTTCCTGCCGATTGTTTCCGCGATAAGATTGCACATCGTTACGGGACTAGACGCACTTTGTACCCAGATAACTGTAACGCGAATAAAGACTGTAGTTGATAATTTGCGCCAATTTTCACTATCATATTTGTAATCAGCGCGTCAAAATACATAAGTACACATAGTTTCAAAAAAATCGAAGATATGGGCTTTTCGGAAGTTTATCCAAACATATTATTAACGGCCTTTTTGTTTGTTAACTACAGAGATATGATCCGAACGGACGATGATGCACTGAAATTTCGAAATAGAAGCGGCGAAATTTTATTTAAAATGGTCGACTGGGCCGGCAGTACTCATTGTCAGTCTACCACCGGCCGTAACACAAGTACTCGCATTACCTCGCTGATTTCTCGACGAATCCATTGCCAGTACTGCAAAATTTCACGGTGAACGCTGACGGGGTGAACAATCATGGGGCTTTCAATCGTTTATCTTGGTCTTCTCCTCCTACTTGGTGAGTCTCCGCTTGAACCCCTTAGCACAATCACTTTGGAATAGCTTCTCCATGTAGACCTAATGTCGCTAGAAGATGATTTCTCAAGTTGTTCTTCTCAGACATGTTATTCTTTACAGATTGTGAAATGAAAGTATTACTTATTCTCTTGTCCAGTTAACTATTTCAGCGATCTTAGATATCCATGTGGCATTAAAATACGGAAATATTGTGGCATTTGCGATTTGATTTTAGAAATAAATTATAACGAAACTCAATACCTTATTATAATAATTAAAAATTATTTTAATAACTACACAGAATAACTATCCTGACAGCACCGTATGTGGCATAGTGGTTGTGGCAATGTGCTTGCAACGTTTTTGCCACATCTGTGCAGATAGGGTAATATCGTAAAACCATTAAATACAAAATTATTATTCTTTACGTAGAAATCAAATTCTTATTAAATCTTCTTCTTCTTCTCTTAAACTCTTATTAAATTCTTATAAAATATTATAGAAAAATATTATGTCTGTCTGACTGAGTTGTAATGATCATTTACTTGTAAACAAGAAATTATTGAAACCAAAACATTAACTTCAGCAACAGATTATGATAATGAAGAAAATAATAAAATTATATTTTATAATTACGTTTCCTGATACGCTTATCATATAAATCTCGTGGTTAGAAATGTATCCCGACAAAAATTATAGTATATAGCTTATCAAAATCATCATGTTACATATTAGTAAGTATTTTTGGTCAATGATATACAGCAAAACAAGATTTACTTTTATTTTCGTACGCGATAAAATGTGATTGAGCAACACGCGAATAAAACGAAATAAAGCAAATAAATTATCTGTCTCATTGATTCGACAATATTAGTGTACGTATGAGACAATTGATTTAAAATTTCGACTACAATATTTGAATAGCATATGTATATTCAGAGATAAATATATTTCTAGCCCGCTTCGCGATATGCTATACAAATGTATATATATATTTATATATATATTATATTAATTTATACACATTTGTATATATGTTGAAGTCATGAAAATGACTGCAGACTGTCATGCAAGGCATACAGGAATTGCGATTAAGATGCTGATTATAATTTTGTCAATAAAAATTCTGTTAAACATAACAGACATTCAACAACAAAAAACCTATTACGATTTCAGCTCACAAGTATTGATGTTCGTGAGGTTTTACTTTTACACAAGTTTCCATTTTCATACGTAATATTTCCGCTTACGAACGTTATGTCAAATTGTAGAAACAATCATTATAAGGATACGAATAATGGAATGAGCCTCGCGCAAAAGTAATGAACGTAATACGATGAATTCTTCGTATGACACATGTCAGGCGAATTATTATGTTAAGTCACCATGAATAAATGTAATTGTATACGTGTCCTAGCATCCGATCAAGTAATTTTTCATCTTGAATACAAACTTTTTTTCAACATTCTTAAACAGAATTATGTATCATTGCGTTGTTCAAAGCGGAATAAAATGGAATTTTTATCCAAAGCAATAAACTCTCCATGATCCTTCGTACACCGTAAAGTGGATGTAAACTAATTCTGTTAAGCCACACTAATGTTTCCTATTATTTTTAATGAATTTATTCGGGAGGGCCACAATTGCCTACAAATTAATTTCCTACAGTATCAGTTGCCTACAGATCATTTGCCTACAAATCGTTTGCGCACAAATCCAATTGACTACAGAACGATTGCCTACAAGCTCTGTTGTGCACACATAATAAAATTAAGAGATAAGAGTACGTTTGCACACATGTCACTATTGCGTACAAGCTGTATAAGGGGGTGGGGGAATTTTCAATAATTTTTACAAGATTATTAGAAAATAAGGTAATTGTTCAGTTTAGCTACCTCACCTCGAAAATCGATGAAATTAGGCTCATTCGATGAAACCCTATGTGGAAGTAGTGAGATTGAATATAACGCATGAGCGGAGCTTCGCCCTCCCTGTGCAAACCCGCGTAAAATTTATAACTTAACTAGAGAGCTCCACACTAACAACGTGGAAACAAACAGCGTGGATATAGGTTTTTTTCTTTTAAAAGAAAACCTTCGTCCTCCCGCTGCACTCCGCCCACACGTTATATTCAATTGTTATACTCATTACTTCCCATAGGTTTGTTATTATTCAATCTCACTACTTCCACATAGATTTGCGTTGAATAAGTCTAATTTCATCGATTTTCGAGGTAAGGTAATTAAACTGAATAATTACCTTATTTTTTAATAATCTTGTAAAAATTATTGAAATTTCCACCATACCCCTTATACAGCTTGTCTATCTCTTAATCTTATTATGTGTGCGCAAAAGAGCTTGTAGGCAATCGTTCTGTAGGCAATTGTGTCATGTATGCAAATGTACGTTTATGCCTAAATTTTATTATTTGTGCACAAAAGAGCTTGTAGGCAATTGTTCTGTAGGCAAAACGATTTGTTGGCAAATGGTCTGTAGGCAATTGATGCTGCAGGCAATTAATTTGTAGGCAATTGGGGCCTTCCCGTTTTTTACAATAAAAAATTTTTCTATCACAAATCAAATTATTTTATTAAATTCTCTGCAAATATTCAGTAACGAAAGAATTGCTCATTCACGCATTTTATACTCCCAAATAATTATACTTTTGAAAGATCGATATAAGAACCTAACTAATACCATCTCAAGAAATGGACACTCTAAAGTTTAAAATTCTGTTAAAATTTTTATAGCTCAGTTAGAACTCAGGATATTTAATTTTTAACGAAAAGTTGAAAAAAGTATGGTTTTTTGTATTTAAATTAAAATATTATTAAAACAACATTAGTTTTTTTTACAAATCGAAATGCATTACAAAAAGGGATGTTCACTCTATATTTAAAAAAAGAAATCCTCTTATGTTAATTAAAAGCCAAGATATTTGAAAAAACCTTGATAGGATCAAAATGACCCAGTGTGTCCTCGGTTGGGATAAAAAAAAATGTGTGCCTGCCAGGGATTAAGAATTAAAAATTCAATGTTAGAAATAATGTATAATTTTCAGATATATTTTTTTAATAAAATTTTTTAGAAAAATATATCTGATATGTTAATATATTGTAATAATGCAATAGAATCTCTTATACATGTATTAATATGCATATGCTCCAAAAAAGATACAGCACATAATAAAAACATCCTTTATTACTGTTTCAGTATTACATTCGCCTGAACGAACCGTACGTGGACATAAACAAAGAAAACTTGCGAATTAGCAACGATGATTATCTAATGATGATGTCTGTACCGAATCATGCGGTAACCTCATTTTCCGGTTATAAGTGCGAGAAATCACAGTTCTCGAAAGATATATCGAATTCGTTACATTTACATGTGAATTCTGGCCATTCGACGAATGAGCCAAAGATATTTAATTCTATACAGCATTAGGATCACTCGCACATTGATTTCCATCGTCCGCGTCGGATTTCAAGGACGTGATCCATGCTGAAGCACGAAAAAGATGCCTAATTGAAACCTATCAATGTTCACAAACGAAGAGCGGAATTCATCCGACAAAGACAAGCAATGAAGAACTAGATGATTGACACTGGGACAAAATTTCGTTTACTGCAACATACTACGGAATTCACTTGATTTAAATCTTAACGACCCGAAAAATAAACGGATACCTACGACAAATTTCAAAAACGATATTACGTGCCGTTTAGCATCAGCATTCAAAACAATTATGTAAACATGCCTAAAAGATCTGACAAATATGTCAGATAACTTCATAATTCTTTTTACATAACAATCAGCAACCGCAAGAGAGATTAAAGGACTAAGTATGTTTAAAAATTCGAGCGCTCTTATAAATCTGAATTATTTCAAAAATAAACTGTAGTGCAATTAAATAATTTATTTATAAATCCACATTCCAAATCTTATAATATAATCGTTACATTAATACAATTGTAATTGTATCACATCATAATAATACATAATAAAATATTGAGTTTAGTATTTTAGTATCGAATTTAGAATTTTGTACAATTTAATAATCTAAATCAATTATAATTATGATAATAGCATGTCGAGAATACATCAGTAAGGAAGACAAGGGCTAGTTGTTATACTTTTTTTCTAATGTTTTTTCAGACATAACTAACAAATGGAATACAGACTGCGAGAATATTTTCTAATGCTATATGCGTATACTAAACAAAAATAATTTTTTTAACTAAATAGTATTAATAACTTTGTTGCATTAATAACAAGTATAAGATGACTATACTTGTAACAACTAATCCCGTATGTGGGGTAAGTTGTTACAGTAACTGGAACTAGTTGTTACAGATCAAGTTTTCGTAATATAATACATTTCTTAAATAAAAATGAAAAAAAATGTGTATAACACACAATTTTTATTAATAAAGTTTGTTAAATGTACATTAAAACAATATACATTATCAAAATGAACATAAATTTAAATTTAATATATATTTCTTTGATTTGTTTTTTTTCCACAAGTTACAGTAATAGAGAAATAAAAGTATTATGTTGCATTAAGAAAAACTGAACGTAACATAACATAATTTGTGCCAAGCAAATAGCTGTAGCAACCTATCCCGTCACAACCCGGTCCCGGTCTGTTATATTTACATATTTTAATTATTGCTTAAACAAAAACACGTTTTAAGACATTAATAGTAACTGATAGTTATTACTTTTAAAGCAAAGATTTTAAAGAAATAATTGAAGTTACGATATAATAACTAGATTTCTAAATATAACAACTAATAAACTACTAATTTATTTTACTTTTGATTATACAAAATTAAAAATTTTTTTTATTTATGATAATATGCTATTCAGCCTGAAATAACAATATAAAATACAAAATTAATTTCACTAAAATTATATTATTGATTTATATTAATATATATTAATTTATATATTAATTTATAATAATTAATTTATATTAGCAGATATTATAAGAAAAGTTAAACCATAAGGTAGGCTTGCTTCCAAAGCTGCATGCCTAACATTATATCGGTTTTTAAACAAATATGTGCTACCTAGATAACGGCTACCTGAGCTATTATAGCCGAGATCGCGTAAGGGTTCAACTTTTTTTAGAACAGGATTAGAGTAAAGAAATTTTCCGATGTTTCGAAAAACTTTCATGGATAGAAATTGATCGGACACAAGTGATTTATACTTGTAAAAGTTTATTCAAATCTATTCAATATCTATATATTCAAATCAATAGACATTTATTTTTTTATCCCCCTCCTCTTAACAATTTTGTCTTAATTTTTATTCAAACGATGTTCCACGATCAGTAGCGCATTTCATTGCTTTTAGAGACTTCATAATCAATCTCATCACGTGCACATTCCATCAATTTGTATGATATGAGAACATAAGTGCATGTATGTGTACACATACGCACGACTCAGATTCCCTCTTTTTCTCTCTCTTTCTCCCCCCCCCCTCTCTCTCTCTCTCTTACTTTCTTCCTCTCTTTTTATTAATGATACGTCCTCACAGAATATAACTGGTTTCCTGAGAGAGAGGTTTCGTTTCTGAGATACACTCGTGTTCAATCTATTCACCGTGTCGTGTACGTCTACGTCTACATCAGTGTAAAGAAATCAATTGATTCATCCAAGTGCAAAATTGTGAGAACTCAATAACATTAAGAGAAAAATTAAAATGTTGCTACATCGCACACGACTCTGTGTTTTCATCGTTTTAGCGTCGTTTTGCCAAGGTAATTAACTTTACATTATTTGTATAAGATATGAAATATAGGCTCCAATTTTGGAAACTCACTAAAATTGAAATAACTGAAGCTTGAAATTGATTGAAACTTTTTATTGATTAAGGAGGTTCGGTAGTATCATGCGGGGAGGTGAGAGGCATGAAGGTTCTCCTATGAGATTTGGCAACAGCGCACAGTCATATTAAATTTTAATGAATTGGTAATACGAATTACCAATTTCAATCGAGTCTGTCGTCAGATACTTCATGCATGATCGTATAATCTAAAACTAATAATAATAATGCAGACAGATCGCATTCAAGCATTATAGGTATAGACGGCGGTGGGTTACACTGTTACCACTTCTCATCGACTATGGCAGTCAATCAAAAAGTTTATATTTATTTGCGATAGAAAAGTGAACATTTCTCTTTGAAATTAGCGGTAATGTACCATTCATAATATATGAAATCATTCGTTGATAAATTTTCTATTAGGGCGTATAAATCATTTTAATCTCTCTCATTTTTTGATATTATTTTTATATATAAAAGTCGAAGTATTACATATCTTCCATAAGAACCCGTGCTAAAACGAGCTAATATCCAGAACGAATTTCTTAATAATATGACGGTAAAAAAAATTGAAAAAATTTATGGAGCTTTATAACGCTATTAAGAATCATATTCCAAAATTTTATAACATTCTCACATTTTTTGTAAAAGCCCCGAACCTCCTTAAATTAGAATTTTATTTGTCGAACAAAGAGAGAAAAAAATTTTTTACAAGCAGTAATCCGAAAATACGTAATTTCGCGGGAGTGTCAGAATCCGCGCGCGCGCGCGTTAGGGACGATATCGACGACGGAGGCACTGGGTCAGCTCTGGTTTCCAGGCGGTTCAACACAAGCGAGCAACACAGGGCATCGTGAAAAGTGTACACCAGGGCGTGCTTATGCGCGAGAGGTCGACGAAAGACAAGTGAGGTGAGCGAAATGTGTGTCACGCGATCGAAGTGCAGCGCGCAACCAAGTGCGACTTGCCGCCAACGCTCGCGCGTCTTCTCATTGTCACTCGGCATGGTGCAAAAGCGGCCGGCAACGGTGCGAGACACGACGACGCGATAGAACTCGTCCATCGCGGCGCACAAGCTCGAACGTGACCAATCGTTGTGCTCGTCTCGATGCGAATAAACCGCAGAAAGCGCTTCGCGGTCTCGATAAGGCGAGCGAGAGAGATAAACTCTGGCCTAGTTCTCTAAAGAATTAGACAAGCGATAATGTAAAAAATGATAATGAGAAGACACCTCAACGTCGAGGCATTAAGAAAATAACTCGGAGATATGAAAAAAGGAAATAGAAATTCTTACTGAAAGAAATTTGTAGAAAAACGCTGAGAAACGGGAACAAAAGGCATTACATGAAAAGGGTAATGATAGGAAAAATGGGTTCATGTAACGCGATAAAATGGATAATGGCCCATAAAATTTAAATAAATAAAGTATACAAGCATACCCTAAAATGCAAAATAGACGCGAGTGCTGTTGAATATTTTTAAAAAGATATCAAGATGAGAAATAATAAACAGCTGTATAAAAAATTTGCATAATTGTTTTTAGCTTTAGGTAATATTGTCGGATTATTTTAATACGTCTCGAGCATAAGCTGTTTTGTGAATCGTAGTTCGAATTTCTGAAAAATTTCGTCGATTCGGTTTTCACCGAGACTCATATATCAAAAGTATGTAAGGTGATTTCAACATTTTGTTTACTAAAACGTTATTTTCGTCTCTGAAATGTATAAAACAAGTTCTTACCAATACTTTCTTGCATCGATTTTAAATCGGTTATCTATTCCTAGAAGTGTTTTTACAAAATGTTATTTATTCGCCATCTTAAGTAAAACAAAGTTAATTTTTTCTTCTTTTTTGTTCTTGTATTATTTTTTATAGGAAAAAATAATTTTCTATTCTATTTTAAGAAATTTTTCTTGATAAGTTTTTTAATTAATATTAAAAATTGTAACTTAAAATTATATTTAATTAAATAATATTTGAGCAACATTTTATAATTGAAGCTATGAATGTACATCTTTTAATGATGCTATGTTAAAAACGTACAGAATTATATACACATGAAGTAAAGGTTAGCAATATTGTGCAGGCATAATTTTCTTAAAAATCTCAATGCTATACTTGAATTCTTAAAATTAAACTTATTCTATAGGTAACCAGCTACATATAGATCTAAATAGATTAGTCGCTTTCGATAATTATAGGTTTCTTTCCCGTTTTAATAATCAGGTCGGTAATCTGGTAATTCCATACACCTGCGTTTTCCTTGTTTCAGAATAACATTTTCAACACGCGGGTGTCTCATTTCGCGTCCTACATAAGATACGTGACGATTCATCATGATTGGCCTATCGTTCAGCGACACGCGCTTTTTCATTTCACAACGAGCTGTTTGTAATTCTGCAAACATCTGCACAAATTTTACCCGCGCAGACCGGCCTTGCGCATCGTCTGCGTTGAAGGCAACGTTGTTTTGACCGACGTATCGATCCGAAACCGATTTGTCGTGCCTTCACGATGAATCTGCGAGGGCAAACGCGGCAATGCGAACGGCAACTCCACAGCGGCGTGAAACCGTTCTTGCTTTCACGCGTGCGATTCGCCGCCATGGTTCTTCCGTTCATGCGCTGCGAGTATTTCGCGCGCGCGTGATCGGGGCAGCTATAACAGCGCGTATGCAGGCACTTGTTGCAACAAACGTCATACCTGGGGCGATAACCGTGAAGCATGAAAATATTTTACGTTCTCGTTCCGCTTTTGTGTATTGTCGACACGTCACACATTCGAAATGTTTCCCTACATTACGCATGGCCCGTTTATCAGAGCTTAGATCACAGGTAAAAATATTTCTTTTGTGCCAAAAGCACAAAAGGAGTGGATAACCGGCCAAATAAAGAAGAAACAATTGCATGAGAATATTAGGGAGAAAGAGAATATCTCGGGGGGGAAAAATATCTCGGGAGCACAAATCAATGATGGACTTGACGTCGATTTAACCTTCGGCAGAAGCCGGGGGAATTGGCCCTTAGCCATGCACGTACGTGCACGAGCATCTCTCCACGGCGCGGTGCAGCAGAATGTCGTCCTAATGATCGCATCATTAACCTCGTAACAGATCTGCTCTACGTGTGAGAATTCGCCGGCTCGATCGTTATCAGCGTATTGGAAAAGTAAGGTGAGAGGATTTTCTATTCCTGGATATCAACTACGTATTTATAGTACGTTCCGGGGGCTCTAAATACTCTCCCGGGTATTTATAGATCGGCGCTCGTGCTGCTTCCTTTTTGCCAGCAGCACCGGTAGGCGGATAAGAAAGCTGGTATGGGTCACCGCGGAAGACTTGTAACGAGAAAAAGGAGAGCTACGCGTTTCGCTGAGTCTAAAGAAGCAAAACGCTGGCAATGAAATATCGCGGAGCGGCGAGATTGCCCCGTTTTGCACAGATAGCGTAAATAGCAAGTAAATAGCAAGTTATTTCTCCTTTTTTTTTTTTTTTTCACGTAAACGGCGCCTGTCGCATTCAACGAATTACTGCTCGCAATCGTTCAGAATCGGAGTAATTCAACTCTGTACGAAAGCGATGATTGGAAAACTGTCAAAGTTAAGGTCTGACTAGGTCTGACTTAGGTCTGAGATATCCAGAATTGGAGGGGAAACGTATGAGAGCTTGACGTTCCCTTCTCTATAGATTGCAGCTTATCATAATTTCTGCCAATTTAATTTCTGCCGACTTATGATGTACATACATATGCGCTCTCGTTTGCACGCTACCGCGAAAGATTTTCTATTCCTGGACATTCCTGTGTATTTATAGACTAGCCGCTGTCGTCTTTCCTTTAACTATTGCAGTGTTGTGGTATAACGCGCATAGGAAAGCGAGATCTTACGTGAAAGCCGTTAAGGCCATTTCCACCGAAGCGCATAGAGAGAAACCGAGACTAGGGAGCATCCACCAATACTACAGTGTGTAAAGGTCGTAGAAATGTCAACAAACGGGCTTGAACAAGGACCCCGCGAATGGCAATAGGATAATGATATTAGATACATTTTTGTGGGCACTGCAAAACGCGCGTGATATTGCAGCAATCTTTGTGCATTACTATTTAAATAAATAAGTTCTTTAAATATACATATCCCGGGTAGCAAGCTGACATTTGTCATTATTTTGACATCAAAATGTTAAAAATGTCATTTTGACGTCAAAATAATAAATAATGTTCGCTATTTGAGATATTTATTAGCTTTATTAAATGTCAAAAGACATATAGCATATTCGAAAAAAAGTTGATTTTTATACCTAAATACTCGTTTTTAATCGATCTTTATATTTTGAAAAATTGTTTAAAATCATGAAACCTGCACGGCGAATGTTTAAAAATAGCTTTTATAATAGCATCTATATATTAGGTCAATAT
>VBVQ01005248.1:1751-12297 GCA_011636635.1 Tetramorium simillimum | reverse complement strand
GGGGGGAACTGCGCGCGAACATTTTGTATTTTATCCGAGACATCCGCGTGGAATTCCGTGGAGGGAATCTTTATCGCGCGAGAGGGCGGAAAGGGGGGGGGGAGAGAATTCTTTTGTCAATTGACGTCGAATGATCCCTATAACGCGCGTTTTAGTGCGTTTTATTGCGTTCCCAGCTGGAATTTCGAAGGCGAAGGCGGCGCGACGTTTCGAAAAATCACCTCCTCGGACGCGACGTCGACGGCTTTATTGGACGTTAGAGGAAGATGGCACCTTTGTGCTGTTTTATCATGTCGGATGACGTATATTTATGTAAAACGGAACTCCTCGTCGCGCCACTATTACTCTCTGCCCTTCGACGCAATTTGAAAGCTGTCGCTCGGCAAAGTCTGCACTTATTACGCTTTTCATTTTCGTACCTATTGCGCTTTCTGCAAAATCGGACGCAAGTCCCGACAATGGCCGAATCGAAATTTATTTTTGTTTCCAATCTGAACAATTTTTACCATTTATTTTTCTACGCAAAAATGCTCGGTCGAATAAATCGGTTAATCTGAAAACTGCATATAAGTGCGAGAATTAAAAATAACCAAAGCGCTACAAGAGACTATATTTATGAACGAGATATTGCAAACGATATCTATTTTCAGCTGATGCGGCTTTTTGTAAATCGATCGCTTAACTAAGAGTATTTTCCCTGGCATATTTTATCATTTTTTCCCCCCACATTTTTTAGCTTTATATATTGAACTTTAACTCTTTATATTCACGTTATCCTTTTTCATAACACAGCGTGTTCTTTGATATGGCGTTTCAGCCTTTACCGCGCTCATCGCTGCGTTATTCCGCGTTATTTATTCATTCGGGATAAAGTCCGACATGGTGGGTAACGAAAAAAAATATCGCGCGCCGTACTTTTTATATCACGCGAGCGTAGCCGAGTAATAGCGGTAGCCGAGTTTTACAAATAAGCGGTGGCGTAATATCGCGCGTAGATAAAAAAACCCACCCTCAACTTGCGCAGCGTTAAATTCGCGGCGGTGAAAGAAGGAAGAAGAAGAAGGAGGAAAAAGAGGAAGGCGGTGCGAACGAAGGAATTCACCCTACGCGGTCGCCCTTTTAATTGTATTCGGCGCAATTAACGACGCGTTGCAACCCGTAATGAACTATATATTCACGGCACGAATGGTCGCGATGCACATTCACGACCGGGTCCCCCCCCCCTCCCCCCTCCCGTTCACGGTATATTGTATTCCGTCCGGCGATTGAAAATAATTTATAATTATAGCTGGTTACACGGCGCAAATGCCAATTAGAGTGCGAAACGAGAAACGCGAATGCACCCTCTCTCTCTCTCTCTCTCTCTCTCTCTCGCTCTCTCGGCGTGATAACGTCTACAAAATGTCCATCATTGAATTTGGCCACCGGCGCTGGATTCCACTCTAAATGCACTCTTGCGATAATAACTTTAATTCGCGTGTAATATGCAGTATTTTCGATGTGCGCGATGTAATATACAGAGCACTCGGCGACTGCATGATTTAATAACGTGGCATTTTTTTTTCAGTTCTTTCGAGAATGTTATCTACCCGTCTGAACATTGACCAGACTGTAATAACTAATTTTAAACCGTGGCGTGAGAAACGGTTATTTCGGAGTAACCTCGTTCCCCGTCGATGCGACGACGCATTTTTCCGGAGCCGGAATACCGATCCCATCTACCCCCGTGGTACCCGAAGCTTTTAGGGCATATCGTAAAAAATTTCCGGTCAATTTGCATTTATGTATCGGAACTCTCGCCGGTCCGCTCGCATAGCTCGATTAGAATTATTGATTCCAATAAGCGGAAGCGTCTGAGATAAAGCCAGACAGATAAGTCAGCGAAATTCTCCACGATTTAAGAACGCATAATAACTAGCCGATCGGAAGCAATTGCCATCTGGGACGCGTCGGTTCGAAATTATCAGGAATGCCAATGAATGCGGAAGTTTATCTGCGAGTGCGCTTATTAAATCGACACTTTGGAGAAAATATCTTCTTGATCTGAATAATTTTCATTTATCTTTCCCTTCTTTTGTCCTCTATCCGATCCTCTCGCCGGAAGTCGGGGCTGTAATCGAAAATTCTTCCAACGGAATTGATTCAAGAACACTCTGAGTATCGTGTTGTTTTATGCTAAGTATTGTTAAAATCCAACAATTATTTCAAACGCTTGGATACAGCAGTTGAATAAGTCTCTACGTCTCGTACGTCTCTCTTCCTCATATCTAATTCATGTGTACAATGATCTGTTTCCTACGCTTGGGGGAATCCGACCCAAATGCTCAATAAATTATCTCCTCTTTCTCTAGCTCCTCTTTCTCTTATTCCCTTTACGGGCGGCTTTTATCGCGAGTTCATTCAGTGCCCCTGTAAGTAATGAATTTCTTTCGAGTTGCTCAACCCTTCCGCCGCTTCTCAGCTCCTTCTTCACCCTGGTACACGTCGACATGCCCATCTTGTGGTTTTTCTCGCGCCACTGGCTGCTTTCGTGGATCGATTTTCCATTGTATCGCGGCATCGAAATATTCTCGAGGAGCTCCGCGCCGCCACGGGGCATTATGCTAATTCAACATGTTAGCAAGCACCATGGATGGTGACGAAGGATAAGTGATGAACGCTCTCGCGCGAAAGACAAGATCTATGATTTTCGGCTGGTCTGTCGATCGAGTTTAGAACGGAATTTACAAGAATTTAAAATTTAAACCGAATTGATATTTTACGTATTAATTGTAGCAGTCTTATTATGATTCTTAATACATTTATTTATTTGTCACATTGATAAAGTGCATATTTTGCGAGTTTAAAGCTTAGAAAACATTAAGCGACAGACGGAAGAACTCGTTCGAGAAGCAGGTTAGTAAAGCATTAATCGAGCGGATTAACTCCGCTAAGAGGGGGGATTAAGAAAGTTACTCCCGGCAGCGAAAGAACTTAAAGCCACTATTTGCTGCTAAGCAGTTTACGGAAGAACGGTCCAACGATGTCGTCAAACGCTTCCTCTTCCGCACAACGCGCGCAACTTTTTTCCTTCCTCTTCTTTTGCTCTCTCGAGGATGTTCCGCCCTTAGAACAAAGAATTCTAAGAGAGGATCGGCCGCATTGTGTGCCTTTTCATCGACTCTCAGGCGATTTTCCGAAGCGTTCGGCAGATGCTATCTCCTTGCGCTCGTGTGCGTCAATAAGCGTTCCATGATATATTTATTCTTTTCTTACTTTCAAACCCTTCTTCTTTCTCGCGCGCGAGATTTAAGAAATATTCAAAGTATTTATTACGATTTAAGATTGAGAATAATTTTAAAATGTATCTTTATATACGACAGCCGTAATTTATTTTATTTTATTGCTAAAACGAGTCGTGTATTGGCCTGATAAAGATAAAGCTCCATGTTCGGGCGATAAACCGAATTCCGTTTGGTTCACGAAACTTGCCTTTGTCGCAACAGTTATTTCGATTTACTGCGGTTGACGTTCTAACGTCGAACTTGTCGAAAAACTTTGGAACTGGCTTGATCGTGACGTGAAGCGCAAACGACGAGAATGGAAGTGGGAGAACATCAAGTTAACTGGCGATCATCCGAGACACTTGGACCACTGTTGGGGGTTCAACTTTACTACGTACGTGTCTATACACATTTCACTCTGCGCAAATATATACGAAGTTGATAGATAATTCAAAAATAGTGTCAAAAAATATAATCCGAAATATCCGTTTCTCTATTAAACTGAATTAAGGCGAATTAGTCAAAATTCGCTTTAATTCAGTTTTTTAATAATAAATGTTTTCGTGATAATAAATATTTCAAAACCTAGTGTCTTAAAATTAAGATAGGCGTCCTATAGAGAAACGGATATTTTGGATTATATTTTTTGACATTATTTGTGAATTATCTAAATTTGAGACAACAAAATAGGGGAAGAGATACAGTGATTGACAGGTACATAGTGATTGACATCCTGTTATATTTTTACTCATAGCAGACTAACTGCTCATTGCATGATTAATTTCCAGATATCAAAGAAGTTTCTCTGTTGTTTAATACCTAGAAATTAATCGTGCGATGAACAATTAGTTTTTCAGTTAGTTTGTAGTACTTTCGGATTATGTTTTTTGACATTATTTTTGTCAATCACTGTACATTATAAACTCCTATGGGTTGCCACTGCTCCTACTCAATATTCGGTTAATTTTACTAACACATTGAGATAAAATTAGCGACATATTGAGTACCTTACTCAACGTGTTGTTAATTTTTCTAATTTAACTTCCATGTTAGTCAAAATTTTACCTTCCTTTTAGCCAAAAATTAATGAAATATTGAGTGGCAGCATTGGCGACCTATGGAATACTTAAAAATGACTCAAACTGAGTATAATTTGACGCTACGAGTTTAACAGGGTACCTCTTCCCCTAGTTTGCGAAAAAGAAAAGTGATAAATCGTAACGCGACGGTAGTTACTCCAAACAGCAGTAGAGAGGCAAAATATATGGGACTAAAATTCGGACAGCGTGCGATTTGTGGGATTTGCGTCCATCACGGGTATACTGACCGAGAATACCTTGTCCCAAGGGTAGCTCAGGAACCGTTTAGCATAGTTTCCAAAGGGGAAGGATTTCAAGATGATTGACAGATCGCGCAGATGAGCCTCTCTGTACGTGGCAAGTATTCAGACCCGTGTTCTCGCGCGAGGGAGAGAGGGAATTCGCCGAAATACGCATTCCTCCGGCGATCCATTTGCTTTGAGCTTCGGCGATATCGCCGAATCGATTTGGCACGATAATGCGGCCCGTACGCGCGCAAATATTCGCATGTTCGTGTCGAATCGAGCGGTGATAGTTGGCAAGTTGGGTTGAAGGGTAGAAGGCAACGGATTAATCCGCCCTCGGAGTACCTCTACCTGTTTCCCCTTCTGTCCTTTCGCTTTCTTTCTCTTTTTTCCGTTTTTCGCTTCTCCTCGGGTCTCCGCCTCTCCTTTCGCTCCGGTACACCCTCTCTCTTTGGCGCTCCCCCTTCGACACGGGGGTGGAAGCACTCGCAGTCATTTTCTCCATTTTGCGATTCGATTTCCGCCGATATTGCTGCCGTCTCGCTAGATTCTTCTATTCGGTCGGATGAAGACGCTGCCGAGGGAGATATATTCGCCCCGCGATGGAGAAAAAGAGAAGGCGAGCGAGATAGAAAAAGATGAAGGGAATCAGCGGAATCGAGACGGAAAATTGGTACGTTTGGTATGAGAGAAGGGTGGAGGAGAGGTAGCTAGACGCGCACGATAGAGGAATGCGCGAATGTGATGGTAAACGGGGATGGTAGAAGGACGGATGAACGAGCGGACAGACGTATGGCGAAACCATCGAGGCGACGTCGACTAATTTCATCGTCGATGCCGTCTCCTTTTTGTCCGCGTTTTTACTGCGAACCCCGATCCGAACGAATACGCGGCGCATGCATGCATGCAGCGTCGCGCGTAATCGAAGCCATCTGCTCCACGTTATTCATGTAAGACGATCTCAGACGTTATCACGCTCCATGTTAACGTCCGCGGCTTATTTGAGGCGTATCAGTGAGAGGTTCGCGGCTGATTGCGTCGAGAAGAATCGAATGTAGAACGAACGGTCTAGCCTTGCGACGTGGAATAATTTTTATATTTTAGTAAACGAAAATTATATCGAATATTTATTACAAGATCATTCAATTATTCAGTTCTCCAGATGTAAACTCAGTTTGAATAAAATTAGGTAGAGTGTATAGTAACCGTGCATAAAAGCTGCGTCTATATTAAAAGTTAATACTGTGTAAAAATATTAGTACTGTGTTTCGAACAATCTCAATACCATTTTAATATCGTGAAAGCAATGTAAAATTATTAAAAAATGGGATTGGAGTGGTTGGTGGGTTTTTTTTTCCAGAAATACTGTCTCATATTGAAAGTGTTGTCCATTAAGCGTTTTCCAATGCATGTGTTTTCCATGTCAGACTTTTTTTCAATTATAATAAAATACACATCGTAACGATTTTTTCTAGAATGATAGAAACATGATATAAATGTCGTTATATTCACTCTGTAAGACAGTAAAAAATAACAATATCAACGAGATTAATTATTATGCAGAAACAGGAAAAATCTACATCGATCCGTCTCACTTGTCCGTTAAAGTCAGACATTTATTTCAAATACAATGTTTGGAATCGATATTTATTTCGCGTATATATCGGGGAATATCGGAATTTGTTATACCCCGTGTAACGGATAAAATGGAGTGTATGCAGCGGGTGGTTGCATACCACTTGTAATTGTTTTAGCATGCGTCCTAAATTTCAGAGGAGTATCGGAATTTTAATGCAATCGTGGCGATGTTAATAAACACGCGAGACAATCTTCTACATGGATTCTTCATGAGGCAACATTTCCTGCGGTTCCATTCGAATTTGCCTAAATTATCTAACGAAATACGGTTTGCATTGCGGCGCGTTTCTATTTTCTATTTCGAAGCGACGGGAGCAGGATTCAATTAGGAAGAAAATTTCAGTGAAGAAAACAAGAGATTTCGAGAAATTCAAACTTGCCCGCTGCGGACGTCAGCGTGTTAGACAATTGTCACGGAACGTGAAGTCCCCGTGAAAATAAAACTCCTATCGAGTAAAATGGATCGGTTTCGCCATAAATCAAGCCGACGCAGCCATTCTTTGTTTTTAACGAGCGTAACTTTCTACGTATCGCGCGTTATCAATACACGTGTATCGGCGAAATCTTCAAGCTCGAGGGAATAACTAGATTTTACGCGGAGCGGCCGATCTTTTTCCACGGCGATACAGCGCTCGCTCGCTCGCTCGTTCGGCTGTTCGTTCGGCGGACAGAAAAATCGGCCAACCGCGGCCCCGGCCGGTATCGAAAAATCGCGGACGCACACGTTTTTTCGCTCTGCACGCGGCGTCGCCGTATTGTTTTTATGAAGTGATGCAGGCTGCTGCTGGATTTGACGAGATTGGAACGAAACCCGTCACGCCGAAGTCGATGGCTCCGCCGTGGATTGATCTGCCTCACGGCTCTATTCGACAGTTTACTGCTGCGTGTCCGTGTATTTGCATGTGTCGATGTGTGTGTATGTGTATACGTGTGTGTGAGCGTATGCATCAATCGGTTGGACCAATCGGGCCTGCCGATTCAACGGGGTCGCACCACGATTGGTATTGTGCGCCATAACCGAGGGTGAAATTAACCGTAATCCAGATCAAACGCTCCTAAACTCTAAGCGCGCGCCGAAATCCTAATCGGTGACATCGCCGTTGTGCAATGCAGCAGCACCCCGACTGCGAGTTCATATGCATATACGCAGAGCGGGCGAGCACGTACGCGGGACACAAAGGGCTACACGGTATACGGCCCTTACAATCTGAGAAGTTCCGAGGCACAATTCAAGTCCAATAGCGCGAAATTGGGGAAGTTGTGCGAACGGGGCTTTCAATCTCGGGGAAAAATTAAATGACCGCCAATTGTTTGCGAACACGCACGCTCGAAATGCTGTAGGCGTAATAACGCAAACCTTCGGCCCGGGGCGCGTGATAAGCCGATCGAGAAAACCGTATGATCGTAAATTCCAGCTTTACGTAAAGCTTCGAGTGTAGCCTTATGGAATATCGAAACTTTCTTTAGCCATTCGATATGCGAAAATATAACAAAGCACATATTTCTCTACGGATCCGAAAAGTGTGTTCCGAAGGAATATTTGGTGCGGATATAGACGTAGCGAAAGAGTGTGCGAAGGTAGAAAAATAAGCTGGTTCTCTCTCTCTCTCTCTCTCTTTCTCACGCGGTGAAACTTTCATTTAATTGAGGAGAATTACACGAAAGGGAATAGCGTAATCAGATTTATCAGCATTTACATTGCGGGGAACGATATCGCGGGAGATTCATATTCCTTTACATAATATTGAATTATTCACCATGTGGAAAGTTCTATACCGGCAAAACGAACGCAGGTTATTCCCTTGAGGCGAATATTCAAGATAATCGCTTACCATAATGTATATTGTACGAGTACGATGTTTTTGCGGGCAGCGCTTTGATTATTATTGCCGTTAGTTAAACTTTAGTTTAATTCCAGCTATGATCGACGATCCGTGTTTAGTTGAATTTTGATCGGCGATTGCCCAGCGATGCAAGTTTATCTAAAGATCACCGGAGTTGAACGGCGTAACTATATATAGATCGCATTATCGATATCGGAGCCAATATTCAGTAATTTATTAAGATGAAAAGATCCTGGCGAAAGGAGATTAATGTGGCATCTATAGCATACATGCAGTATCTTTTTCGTCTTTCGGTGTAATATTTAAAGCAAATAAAATTTTGAAAAGCCATTTTTTTGGGATTAAATTTTTACATTATATTTTATATCGTATATATGAATGCGATATATCAAACTCTTATTTTGATCCTGAAAAAAGGATCCATTTATTCATGGAAATGATATTATTTTACATTTATATTTGTATTTACGTTTACACTTTACATGAAAAGTTAATTTTTATCTCAACTTTGACGTACACATGTGTTCGCGCGTTTTCTTTAACATAATTCTCTTAATTAATGTTTGTCATTTAATTATGAAAATAATTAAATGAGAATAATTATGTGAAAAATTACTATGACAATAATTGCGGAAGTTCGGCGCGAAAACATGCGCGAAACCGAAGTCGAACCTCGACTTAATTTACTCCACAATTTCTTAAGTCAACATCCGGTAGCTGAAGCTTAAATTTAAGCCGTGCCCGGCGACTATAGCGTCTTAATTACAATTTAACGCCCCTTAATTTACCAGCAGCGAGGTTTGCCGTGCAGTTTCTCCGACCGAATGCTTCTGCAAACAGTTCATTGCAGATCTAGAAATAATATCGCGTTGCTGTATAACGCTAGATAAGAAATTCTGATTACTCAGACATTTCATGACTTAATCCACGAGGGTGAAACTGTATTTAATCACACTCCCAAGATTTTATCTCGGCGCTTGTTTCCTTTAGATACTAAAAATATAGTTTCTTCTTTTAAGAAAGAAAGAAGTAAGCTTTAGTTTTAGTTTAAAAAAGAATATAAAATATCATCGTAATAATAATATTATACCTAATGTGAAGTTCAGTTTAAAGTAAATGCTTGAAAATATTAAAAATTAATTAACATAGAGCCTTTTAACAAATTAATAAATTATTCTTGGTAATTATATGACAAGCATCAGTTTTTATAAGCGACATGTGTGTGAATTAATTCTCTCAGAAATCCTGGATAAATCTGCGAGAAACTCTTTGAAATATCTGTTATTTAAAAAGAATGCGTGAATAAAATTATCGCATAACATGAAAGATACATTTTGAAAAAAAAAAGAAAGTTGATTTAAAATTAATTAATGAATTCTTCTAAAATGTCTTCTCTCATCTAAAATATCCTTCGTAAGAATCCTTCGAATAAAATTAACGTATCGGAAAATTACTTCTTAAATCACAGAATCGCCGCGCAATTTCTCGACTCTGCGAAACGTTTGCATTTGTGGAAACGTCGCTCCGTCGTCATTCCAGAACGACACTGTCGGGAACGATCCGTCTTCGCCGATATATCAGATCGAAAGGCGCCGACGACAACGACGACGACGGCGAGGAGGAGGACGACGACGGCGACGACGACGTTGACGCGCGTGATAAGGATTGGATAAGAAAGGGCGACCGGGAGAGAGAAGATGGATAGATAGATAGCCGGCGCGTCTCTGACGACGACGGTCCCTTAATTCGTCACTGACGGATCCGTCAGTGCCGTGATAATGCCCCGGAGGCCGGTGCACCTCCGCTGCAACGGCGGGGTGACGCGGCGCATCTGTAATTAATCAGAGACGCGACGTCGAGAATGCAGGCAGCGGCGGCAGCCACCCTCGCGCGCGGCCGACCTCCCCGGCGACGTTGGCTGCAACGTTTACACAGTCAACGCGGTCCCGTGCAGCCGGATGTATATCCACACCTGCAGTGCGGTGTAGACGTTGTATCGCGCGACAGGGGAAACCGGATACGTGTGTACGCTGCCGGGCGGTACGCTGCTGCCCCCGGAAAAGAGAGAGCTCCGAGCATAATTGCACATCGGCACACACACCGGCGGCGTGTACACGCCTCGCGTGACGACGTCTCGTTTCCGCATGAACAATGCGCCCGCGTCCGTATCGCGCGCGAGATAAACCCGTGATCTTCGCATTTCACCACGAGAGACCACGAAGCGACGCTGCTGCAACAGCCACTTTGATAACGAGAGTTCTTTTATTGATAATGATGAGCCGCGAGGACAAGCGAATACGAATGAAACGGGATTAATTTCGTGTTTCACTGGGGGAAAGAAACTCGAGGACGCAGCCCGAATGTTTTATATTCCGAGCGATTTTATTCATAATATCTCCATTAAGGAGATTTATGCAGATCTCTCCATCTATATTTTTTGTTAAGCTCATAATTATCTATAGTCTGCAAACTACGGG
>VBVQ01005247.1:1228-12297 GCA_011636635.1 Tetramorium simillimum | reverse complement strand
GTACTCTAGTAGTATGTCCCGCGTCCTTATTGTCGCAATGGGAAAACGAAGTGAAGAACAGATGTAAACGCGGTCTATTATCTGTTGAAGTGCATCACGGCAGCAATCGACAGTGCGTTCCTAAAAAATTGGCGAGAAATGATATGGTTCTCACAACGTATAATATATTATCTCGTGAATATAAAACCATGTCTACATTATACAAGGTATAAAATTTTACATTATATATTACTAAATTTACAGATATTGATTAGTGCATACAATATATATTTAGTCTGAGTTTTTATTGCGAATTTAATTTGATTACGAATTGAAATTGCAGATCAGTTGGAAGAGAGTTATACTTGATGAAGCTCATGTAGTAAGAAATCACAAGAGTCAAGCATCTGAAGCGGTCTGTGGAGTAATAGCAAGTAAACGATGGGCCCTCACCGGCACGCCTATACAAAATAAGGAATTAGATTTATACGCTATTCTGAAGTTCCTCAAATGTTCACCGTTCGATGATCTGCGCGTTTGGAAACGATGGGTAGACAATAAGAATGCTGCGGGTCATCAAAGATTAGCGACGGTCATGAAAACATTGATGTTGCGGAGAACTAAACAAGAATTGATAGCAAAAGGTGACATACAAAGTTTACCCGCTAAATCTATTGAAGAGGTCATAGTGGAGCTTGACCGTCAGGAACAATTGGTGTACGAGAAAATTTTAATTTACTCCCGTACTTTGTTCGCACAATTTTTGGCTCAACGCGCGGAAAAAGAACACATGTTCGACTTGTATGGTGGAAAGTATGATAAGCCTGCCTTTCTTTCAAATCCAAGTAAGATTTGAAATAATATACTATATCTTGCGTATTTGTAATCACCGAAATGTATCAATATAAATTTATATTAACGCATAATTATTTTTTTTTCCAAGATAAGGGAAATCAGTTCACAAAAGCACAAAACAAATTGTTGGCGTTGCACGCCGACGTAAAGGCACATGAGATTTTAGTGCTCCTTCTACGACTACGTCAGGTTTGTTGCCATCCGCCATTGATTCATGCAATGCTGGATCAGGAGGACGTGAAGCAGAGCGGTATAATGGATACGGAAAACATGGAGGCCGATTTACTGTCCCGAGTAAATAACATATCACTTAATGCAATCGATGATATGCAGGAAGAAGACATCGGTGTTGATGAAAAAGTAGCTGGAAATCTACTCACCAGCGATAATCCGGTATTTGACAGTGATCGTATTTGTTCCAAGGTAAGTAATGATAATTGTATAATTCGAAAGATTCCACCATTTCGGCATGTCATGTGATTAATACAGTATATAATGATTTAGATGAGGGTATTGCTTGATACGGTTAAAACAATTTTACAAAAGGATAATGATAAACTTATCATTGTTTCGCAATGGGCAAAGTTATTGGATATAATAGGATCGCATTTGTCTTCCATAAAAGGGGCGACATTCAGCAAATTCACAGGAAGTGTTGCTATTAAAGATCGACAAGTATGATTTATAGATGTCAATATTTTACATATACTTTTATTATATTTGTCTTACAGAAAGAAATGATTGTGTTTTTCAGGGCATAATGGAATCTTTTAATAGACTAAATTCCGGTCCGAGAATCCTATTGCTCTCGCTTACGGCTGGCGGAGTGGGATTAAATTTGGTAGGCGGCAATCATTTGTTGTTATTCGACATTCACTGGAATCCACAGTTAGAAACACAGGCGCAAGATAGAATTTACCGTTTTGGTCAATCAAAGAATGTTTATATTTACAAGTTAGTATGTCATATTTGATTTTCACGCGCAAATTTTATGTTCCTTACAAAGTTTATTTTAATATCTTTGTTTTTCCGTTTCAGGTTTATTTGTGTTAATACAATAGAAGAGCGTATTAAAGCATTGCAAGATCGAAAACTTGAAATAGCGCAAAATGTACTGAGCGGTGACCGGAGCAATACAGCCTCAAAGCTTACATTGAATGATCTCAAATCACTATTTGGATTCTAATTTATTTTATCTGATAACAAATAGAATTAAAAATTATAGAATTTGTTTTGCTTAAGAATAGAATTTGTTTTATTTAAGTATGTAAAATGTTCTCTATTTTAAATAAAATAACACAATTTTCATAACAGTATTTTAATGAAAGAGAAGTATTACTATGTGAATCCTCTATGGATGATGTATTTGTGTATGATTATTTCTTTTTATTATTAATTTTGTTTATCTAGATTATCAATATATGCTATGTTTAATCGTTGATATGTAAAATTTATTTAGAGGATTTAGTCAATAAATTAAGATATGAGAATTATATATCATAATTTTTTAATTTATTACTGACACATTCTTCTATATTTTATCATTTGTCGCATTATTCAAATAAAATCTGGTCAAGCGCTATTAATGTCCAGTCTTATTACATCTCTGACTTGAAAACATCAATTCGAAATATTTGTATTACAACACAATTATCTGATAATTTGACATTTTTAAATGTATAAATCATATATTAAAATATTAAATAAAATTAGAACACAATAGAATATCAATTAATATAGACACTTTAGGCGGAGCCAAATCTGTCGAGAACAGACTATACAAAGCGGTCATTATGCATTTCGTCAACAGAATTATGTAAATTTGATACAGAATTTTGCATATATAATGCTATGGGCAGAATATTGATAGACAATAAATGTGTAACAAAATTGATCAAAAAATGATTATAAAAATTAAGTACAGTTTCATATACTCTATAGTTTAATGCAAATTGGGATAGAATCTCCGTTTGACAATTTATTGACAGCTGAGATACCAGAAGTCTACTAACAAAATGCGTATTTAATATTAACATAGCAATTTTTGATTAAATTTGTGCCAATTTGTAAGACTGCAAACAGTTTGCTCATTGGATATAATATTGATATTTTTAAATTTGTCATGATATATGACCAATTCTTTTTTAAAACAGTTAAATGACAAGAAAACTTATAATGTATAAAGAAATATATATGCGTATGAATAAATATTCTGAAGCATATATTATGTTATATAAACTGTACAAGAGGGAATATAATACTGTTCGTAAAAGTAAGCTTCTCGATTAAGTCATCTAATTTACAATTGAAATCTTTATGATACTCACATATATTTCTATTTAACAACAAATTTATAACGCCTGCAGGTATCTCAGCTGTTGAAAACATATTAAAATATGATGCTACATTACACGAATTTTTATTACATATTACAATGGCGCAATTGCCTAGAATTAAGGCTGATACCAGATATTCAAACAATTTGACTTCATTTTCATGTATAATACCAACAATACCTCTTGGCGCATACATGTTGGTTACCTCTAAGCTTCCTCTACATTGTACTGGATTGTTAAAGTTTACTAATTTTATACATTTTTCTACTGTATCTGCTAATAGAAATTTGCTAAAAAAGAAAAAAAAGAGGAAACATTTGTTATTATTAAGAATACACAACACAAACGTACAAATAGAAGAGTTAAAAAAAGTACATAAAAAATGTTCTGAATTTATACATACCCATTGCATTCTAATGTTGATGCAAGATTCTTTAATATATTTTTTCTAGAAGCAATAGACAAAACACGCCATTCGTTGACTGCTTCTTCGGCTGATTTTATACATCTTAATACATCTTCCCTATAATGAATTATTTAATGTTAATTTTTTTTATTACAGAGTTAAGAAGAACAGAAAAGATGCATGTATTCGTACTTTGTTGCTTGTGCATATGTATTGTCATTATGTATCCAATATGTATTCTTCACAGGCTCTGTCCATTCGCCATTATAAAAAAGATTGTAAACTGAACCTGTATATTTATCTGGATTTATTTCATTTCCACCTTTATCGTCCCATATCTTAATATAGGTAGGCATATCGAAAATATCTGTTATACATTTAGTGGGAAACTTGACAGCAGTGCAAAAGTCCAAGTGCGCATTTATGAATGTAATATGTCTCTGTTTTCAAAACAGAAATTGTTTTAACAAAGCAGATTTCTTTAGACAATTTGGCAATTGTATTATAACATTTAAATTGTATTACATACGCCTAATGTCATTGCTAACATTTTTGCAGCTACAATGTCTTCTGACCATATGGATGCCACATTGAAATGTACAAAGGTGTATAAGGGAAGAAATGTATTTAATTCTTTCTTTGTACGAAATGTAAAAATGGTACAATTCGAGTTTTTACACAAGTCTTTATAATGCTTGTCCATGTACCACAAAAATTTCTCTTTTATTGATTCTTGGAGATAAATATTCAGCTTTGATATGGAAAAAGGTGAAATTTTCAAACAGTTAACAACTGCATGCAAGTCTGAATCTTCAAAAATAATCATCTCAGTAACAAAGTCTGTATAAATTAAAAAAAATTTTAGTTATGAAATTAAAAATATGTTCTTAATTTATGTTTTGAATATACTTACTTGAACGTAAAATGTCCATGAAAATCCGATCTACATGGTTTAGTCTAGAATTATCGCTAAAAAATATAAAAATGGTTACGAAATGAACAATATCAATGTTAACATAATACAAAGTATTAATTTATTTAATAAATAAATAACTTAATTGTGTGTATGTTTTATTGGATAATTACATAAGGGCCGTTCTCAAAAATGATGGAATCTCTGGGTCAGCATATACTATATACATCATATATATTATAACTATTTCATCAATATCGCAATCATCTAGAAAAAGATAGAAAAAAAGAATTTTATTAAACATCTAATATATATATATCAGTCTATTTATATCATTATTTTTTTATATAAATAATATAGAAAATAGAAAAGCAAACATAAAGGATATTGTTGATGTATTATTATAACTGTATTAAAAGAATATTATTATATATATGAAACTCACTGTTAAACGTCAATTGTATTTTGATAGTATGCAAGAAATCGAGTATAGTATTAATTATATCCACATGACTAGAAGCAGATGTGAAAAGAGGTACATTATTTTCTATTATACTTATTGCTGCCGAGAATCTATAAATAAAAAAAATAAAGCAATATAGATAGAAGCAACTGTTATATTTTTTTATGTTACTCTCAACTTAGGATTAAGTGTTCATTTACCTATCTAGGAAATCATTGTTATCCTTAAATTTCAAGTTGCGAGAAAAAATAGATATCTTTTTTAGTGCTTCCTATTAACATACATAAAAAACAATAGAAAACATTTTACCAGATATAGTTATATGTTACTCCCTGTCAGTTAGATATATACTCACCAATTTGTCGATTTCATATCCCAAGTTTTTATACAATTGGTTTATATTTCTAACTCGCTTAGACATTCTGATTCTGATTATCAATTTCCACCAATATTAAAGAAAAAAATACACATACGATCGCTATCTTCGCACAGCACGATAAGTACAGATAAAGACTAACTTGTATGTACCTGTGAAAAGAAGTTATTTGATTTGATTTGAAGCAACAAACTGGGAATCGCTCACAAAACGCTCCATAAACAAACCTTTTGTACGCTGCTAATAACATTCTGAAGATCAAGCAGGTAAACATCACGTGATAGTCTGTAACGACCGTTTACATAAAGACTTTTGCTCCAATTTTAAATGCTCCATATAAGGTATCCTGGAAAATTATTCGGATATTTGTTTTTGGAGTTTCTTCGCATTTTTTAAAATTTTAAGTCTTTATTATTCATCCAGTAATTAAATATTCGGACGAGTCGTCGAGTATTGAGCACCAAACCGACGTGCTTTTTCATAGCATTGGTGCAAAACATTGGTGTATCTCTGAATGAGACGTGCTTCGTCCTGAAAAATATGCCAGATGATAACTATGATAACTATGTACTGAATTTATATATAAATAAATTGTTAAAATAATTGCTTAATCAAATGTATGCGTTACTTTTTTGGGAGCAATCTTCATACTTACATTTATATTATTTATTTATATTGTATCTGATTACATTTTTCGTCCGAATATTTCAGATATTATAATTATCATTAAAATTCTCGAGTATTTCCTCTCGGACATTACACTTTTCTGAAATTCAATTTTATTCATTAGTTAATTTCGGTCATTAATCGTGCGGGAACTACGGAACTATTGAAAATCGTCATCCCTTTTTCTGGGGATCCCCAGAATATCCAGGAAGCAGTTTATAACCTCTTACGGACGTGATTGACATGTATCGAGTGAACGGAAATTGAAAGAGGAAAGAAATATGTAAATAATTGTTGTATATGTGAACATCATTTAATGTATGCTAATCGTGTGCACGAGCGATTGTGAGAAACCCGATCGTGGCAATAAGTTGTCGCGACAAACGTATTTCACAATATATTGCATTACAGACTAACGCTTCGGTATAATTACAGTGATAACAGCTTCGTCGAGATAACGCGCAGTACGCTGTGTCTCGACAGAATATTTATTTAAATAAAGGAGAGAGAGAGAGAGAAAAGGAAGTCAAAATGACGACTGATTTGTCGACCGTGCCACTTGTTGCAACCACTGTTGCTAGCAGACAAGCTGTCGCAACTATGCTGAATCCCATGAAAGTTTTGCCAAGCGACAACGGCTTGCCGAGGTATGCGTTTGCTCACGATTTTGATCTGTATGCAAAGCATGCTTTCTCGAAAGTGTCATATGTAGTAATTAATTTATATAAACAAATTACAAGGGACTGGAGAGGTCTGGCGCATCTATTGGAGCTCAGCGCAGAAGTCTTCTCACTGCTGGTGTCACATTCTGACCCAATAATGCACATGTTGACAATGTTGGAGAAAAGTAAAAAGGACGTCACGATAAAAAGTTTCCAAGCAATGATGGAACAAATGGACAGATGGGACGTTATTGATGACACTGAAGCTTTGTTCCGTATGTATCGCTAAGAAATAGCTTGTATTTGATATGATTATTTAATAATAAATATGTAGAAGTAATATAAGTACCTCACATAATCATAATTATCAACTGAAGATTTATTGATATAGAAATGGATGCTGAGAGATATTTGGAGCATCAGCAAAGGGCTCAAGTGTCAGCACAACCATTAGACGAATGTGCCGATAAGGAAATACTTACATTAGGTTTGTTATGAGTGTTTCATAATACTTTAGTTGGAATTACTTTGTGTAATATATAAATTTATTTGTATTTTATGCATGATTGTACATAACACTTGTATGTTTCTTACAGGTGATATTCACAGATTAAAACAAGGTTTAGAAACACAATATTATGATGCGTTCCTTTTGTACGCAGAAGAAGATATTGATTTTGCAACTGAGATGGTGGAGAAGCTTGAGACACAATTCAAGCTGAAGGTATTGTAAATTAATGAAATCCATGTAATATATACGATTTTTTAAATAAAAGTTTAAGTAAAATTAATCTGCGTTATTGGTTTCAGCTATGTTTGAAAGATCGAGATTTGGTCGCTGGTGTAGAATTCGAGCACGAAGCAGTAATGAAATTGATATCTGAACGATGTAATAGATTGCTCATTATAGTATCACCGAGCTTTCTGAAAAGTTCAGCAAACAAGTTTTTCTTGAACTACACTCAAGCCTTAAGCATTGGTTTGTTTTCACATTATATCTTTTTTGAAATGCAACTAAAATGATATTTTAAGTGCTGTATTTTAAGAAATGTTTTTCTTTAGAAAAGCGACAGAGAAAAATTATACCATGTATATATAAAAGCTGTGAATTGCCGGTTCAACTGAAATATATATTTAATTTGGATTACAACCGTAAAGGATTATATGATTTTTGGGGCAAATTGCGTGATTCTATACAAGCTTCAAATTCTGTTGCCACAAGGTAACGTAATTTGTTTAATTTGATTCATATACAATTATTTTAAGAACACAAAAGTATAATTATTGATTTTACAGCAGTTCAACTCAAGTTGGAAACAGCAGTACAATACAAGAAACTACAGAAGTAAAGAAAATTTTATCTGATAAATACAGTGATGTATCACACATTACAGAGAAAGAACATGAAACATTAAAATATCCACAACAGAAGAGTGAAAATTGTAAAAATGAAATCGCAAAAGCAGATGATATGAAAACTGTAAATATTAATAGTAAAAAGAATAAGTTGTTACGATGGGACAAAATTACTTCAAATTGGAAAACAAAGCAAACGAAGCAAAATGATCAGTTAACTACAGACGCGATTGTCCAAAATCTGCCATTGGTAGATAACTTAGACAGCTTAGATTTATCAGATACTCATATATACAAGAACAAGAACAAGAAGAATAAATTATTTAGTAAATTTAAAAAGAAAAAAATTGCTGTAAAAGTTTGATGACAATTTGTACACAAAGGATTACAAATGAAATTCTCTTTCATATATTTCTATGTGTACAGAAGAAGAAAGTATATTTAAACATTTATGATATAATAGTTTTAGGAAGGTACATACCTATTAAAATAAGTTTTATACGACAGTCGTACGTGCTAGAAAGTCACAAAGTTGAGAATAGTTTATTACTCGTAAAATGATATAAATAGCATTATTTTTTTATCTTTCTGAGATTGTTGACTCAAATATATTATTATAACATTGAAGTTATACTCGTATAAAATTAGTTTTATTATATGTATATAAAAAATTACAAGAAATTATATATGTAAATTGTAATATAATGCAAATTTATATACACACAAGCAATATGAGATTATTGTTGATATAGTATGTACAAATATTAAAAATATATCAAGATTATATTTTTTATTCCCATCATCAATATAATATTGTTTATATTCAAAGAGAATATAATACCTCTTTTAATCGTTTCTTAATTAAATATAATGTATTAAATTTAACCTGAATCGGTGAAATTTAATTTATTATCAGATATAAATTCGCTAATATATTATAATCAGAAACAATTACATTATCAACATATTATCAAGCTCATTAATTACTTCTCTCTGTAATCGCGAAATCTCATTTACGTTTCATAATAATTTTGTAATATTTTGCAAGAATTGAAACGCTGAAGATTTTCGTTTCGATACATCAATAATCACTTTATCAATCGAACTTTATCATAAGAAGATGGAACGTTTGAGAAAATTCTAATAGCTATTTAGCTTATTGTCTGACGATACAATATTTCTGTGCCATTATTGTCCGTCGATTATGTAATCGAGTTTTGCTCAACGGTTAGCCCGCCATTGGTTAATGATCGATCGATCGCGCTCCGCCTTGCGATCGACATCGCGAGATGTCGACGCGGTCGCGCGAACTCCCGCGTGGCGTCGCTCCCGTACCGCGCCTGATCGGTGGCGATCGTGGAATGGGATTCCAATATGGCAGCCGTCGTGTTAGCCGCACAAGTCAGTGTCGCGGAAATGTTTTGAACTCGCTGAGCAGGCAACCGCGACGACCGGCCGACGTGCGACGCATAGGTTAGTAGGGCGACGCGTAGACGGGCCGGCCGCGGAACGCGGCCGGTCGACCGGCGCGCGTCACGGGAAGCCCCCCGCGAGTTCCGGGCCGCCCTCGCGCGCGCGTTTTTTCTCCCCCCGCTGTCCGCTGTCGCGCGCGCGTTTCCGCGTTACCGCGCTAATCGCGGCACCGTCGCCGACGTCATCGCCGTCGCGTGGACCGGGCGACGCCACGAGGCCCCCCAAGTTCCCGGACGTGGTCCCCGTAAACGCGCGGCGCCGCGTCGCGCCGCGCCGCTCCGCTCCGTTTTGCTCCGCTCCGCTTTGCTCCGCGTCCGGGTCCGGGTCCGCATTGTGTACGTTTCGCGCAACGAATGTGCGCGTATCTCCCTCTCTGTCAGTCGCGTCGATCGCCCGCGCGAGTTTCGTCCCTCTCGCTCTCGCCCTCCTCCCCCCCCGCGTCGTCGCGACGCATCACGTTTTCGCGCGTCAGGTGTGCGACTGTCGTCGGTACTTCTCCGTGGGTGCGTGTGTGCATGCGTCTCTCTTTTTCTGTCTCTATCTCTCTCTCCGCACTCGTGTGCCTGTGTGTGTGTGTGTGTGTGTGTGCCGTGCGTGGCTGGGTGGCGCGTGAATGCACGAATTTGTTTTGAAAATGTCGCTCACGTCTGTCCTCGCCTTCCTTCCCGCCCCCGTTCCCGGCTTCTTCCCAGCGTGTCTCCTGTCATGTGCCCGCGCGGCCGACTTCTTCGCCCGCGTATGCATGCGTGCGTGCGTGCGTGGGGTGCGTGTTTGGGCGTCAAGAATCCGTTCTCACCGCCGGTGGTCCACGGATGCCGGCCTTCCTTCCGCCTGCCAGCCGCCTGCCTTCCGCCTCGTGCGACGACGGGACACCACGTCGCAGATAACCCGCATCGTGACACCTGAACCTGCCGTTCGGTGAGTTTACCGTCATCCTGTTTATCGGTTTACCTTTGAGTGCCACCCTCGCGACAGGTGTCCACGAAACGCGCTCCGACATCGCAGAGATTAACTCTCAGATTCAATGATGTTTGTTTAATCTATAAGTTAAAAGCACTTTGTTGAAAATGGAAAATTTTCAACATAGCACCGAAATGAAATTGAATTAATCTATATGGAGTGCCCTCCAAAACCATTAGAATCATTTTTAATTTAAGATTGGCTTTTTTAGCGAAAATATCGGAGATGTTATGAGAGATCGTTATTGGAATTTAACAATTTTTCGATCTTTCTAAATGAAAATGTTGAGGATAACCATTAATTGAAACTTGGCGTTCCTCTATGTTACGTATCTTGATTGTTAACAATTGAATTAAAACTTTTTTAAACTAAATTGAGCTTAATTGAGATTAGTCATCTGAGATTAGCTGACGAATACAATTTATTATCCGTTTACCTCAAAATTAGTTCTCAGAAAGTTATTTCTCAATCATCTTTAATTGAAGAGTCATTGATGCTTCGATGTTTAAAAAAAAATCGGTTTCAAGTAAACTAAAAAAATTTCTCATTGGAAGAATATCTGATTTTCATTCATCCTAAATATTATTTTCCAGTAATTAAAGTAATAATAATAACAGATAATAT
>VBVQ01005246.1:0-12298 GCA_011636635.1 Tetramorium simillimum | reverse complement strand
CGAATATGAGGCGACGTTTGCGACTCGCCTCAAGGATCCTCGCATTCCGGACATATTATCGCAATCTCCAACAATTACTAGTGCAAAGACAATAAATAAAGAAAAAAGTAAATGACATGTTTAAAAAATCGTTTGTATAAGACTATTTTTATTATTGCATGAATCTCGTATGTTTCTAAGTATGTGCTTTAAAAATATAAATATGACACGAGTCATATTTAGTAAGTTAGTAACACGACAGTTGACAAGATATATTGGTATAGACATGACGTTAGAATAGCACTACATGTGTTTTCAACATGTTTTAGCAACTCATCGGTATCTTCCGTTGAAGTAGTGATATACTAAAGTGTCTATATACGTAGTTTAGTAATTAGTAGTACAATAATAATTATACATTACGAATTAAATTTGTAAATTTGTAAATTTTCTTGTCGCAAAAACGATAAAATTAATAATCGTGTATAAAACAATTCTCCGGAAATGAAAACATATCATTTAATGATAAAAATAAAATATTATATCAAAACTTACAAAATACGTCACGTAATATTTATAATGACGAATTAAATAAATATAAGAGAGAGAACTACATTTAGTAAGTAAAAATTATAATTAATATTTTTATTGTACTAAAAAAATAATACTGAAATGTAACGCAATTGAATTTAGTAAAAATTTCAGCACTCAAAGAAAAAGAACCGGCGACGGCGGATAACAAAAATTTACACTTCCGCTGCTAATTTAACCAAGCAATTTAGTTCAATCCAACAGAAATAAATTTTACTGTGCTACCACACTTTCAAGAATGGAATTACATTAGTTGTCGATAGTGAATCGCCAACGGCATGCCCGACGAGGCGAGGATACGTTATATCGGGCTATCGTTTACGGTACATTTACGCTACTTAGCGAACTTCCAGCCCCAAGTCGAGGGATATCCTATATACTGTATCCGCGCCGAACGCCAGAAGAATAATTCAAGTTTCGGCGATCGAGACGGAGGGCGGCCAAGCCAAGGCTGAAGGCTTGGGCTTTCTTAGCGCACGCAAGCTTAACGCAGTGGAGTGTGCAGCGCACGGAACACACATCGGACTCGAATGCAGACACGGGCGTTGTTGACGCGGTCGCGGAGTTTAACAAAGTTCTTCCGAGTCCTAACGAGCTTACTCTTGGCGAGAACCAGTCGAGTATATGGCTTCCGCCGTCTCTCCTAGCAAATGGTTAACCTACATACCCTGCCTTGAGATATTACTTACATCCCGATCGAACGTAGCTAGACGCGACCTGTCATGCTCAAAGACAATACGCCTTCATGCATGCATTGTCGCGAATTCACATCATCGCGGATCGCACATCAGACATCGTACAAATGACTCAATAGTCACTTGAAATACATATGTTTTTCAAATATACCCTGCTGATATAAATATATAAATAAATTTGTGCAGTTTTTGCAAACCTTCTTAAGGCATTTATGACACTAACAAGTAATCCTACCTTCGTGTGACTCGCCGATTTTAATCAACTCAGTATACTTGTAGATTAGCCAAAAATAATAGACACATATTTTTTATATCGGCAATGGTGTAACTTTAAAGGTGAAAATTACCTGTTATATTCATAAGCAAAGAAATAAAAAAAATAATAAAAAAAATTAAAAGAATAATGAAATAAAAGATACAAAAAGCGAAATAGTAGACTCTCGCCACCTCCTCGTCGGTTATTTCTGGGTTCGGTAACGAGCGAGATAAGATTGTTGTAATTGTTGTAATTATATAACATAGTAGTGCCATACTGGATTCCATAATTTTTACATTGAACTTGCTTTCAGCCACGAAAACTCGTTTGTTATTTCCAAAACTCAGAAATAGTTTCAATGCCGCTTAAATGCAATGAGTGAATTAATTGTACTTATCAATATAAGGGATAGTTTTCACTCTTAAAGTTGCATCATTGCCGATATAAAAAAATATGTGCGTATTATTTTTGGCTAATCTACAAATATACTGAGCTTCATTAAAATCGGCGAGTCACAGAAAGGTAAGGTAACTTGTAAGCGCATAAGCGCGCGTACTAGCTATTGGTACATTTATTTCTTTTAATTGCAATTTAAAACTAGTCTCGATCATCCGAGATCGGCTGACGTTTTGTTTGCGCAGCTCCAAAAATATTATCTTAGGATATTTCCGGCATTTGTGACGCGAAGGGTACACCGCGAGAGAGCGCTCAATTTCATCTCGAACGAGTCTGGCCGGCCAACTACGTATGTATGTATGTAACCCCCGTGCCTCGCTGGCCCGCCGTAATTGAATACTCAATAGGATTTACCAAAGCGAGCCGCGCGGCGCGGAGCGGCCGCGGCGCCGTGCCGCGGCGCGGCGCGGCGTGGCGCGGGCCGATCGACAGGACACACGCCAATATTTGATCCGCGTCAAAAGCTCCGAGGCGGATCCACCACCGACACGGCGGATTTCCAACGGTCGTTAACCCCCGCGCACTGGCCGCGCTGTCTCGTCGCCGCATCGGCGTGTGATCCTCTCCCTCTCTCCCTTCCGCTCGGGTAAACTTCCGAAAAGCCGTCATCCCCCCGATTTGACGGAAATTATCGATTGTATCTTTGTTTACGATAAAAAGCGACGCGTGCGACCTATGGCCGAGAACGGCGACAAACTTTGTCATGTTTTTTTTCCGACAGGTGCCGAGTAAATTTTTAAGTGACAGATCTGATTGCCATGAAAAATGAGCGCAACGACCGTTTGAAACAACGACCGAAGCATGATTGAATAGAAAGTTTTTTTTTTTTTTTTAAATTGAATTTACTAAAACGAAAGTAAGTTGGGAGAGATTTTCCATCTCGCGCCTGCAAGCGCACGATCACCGGTCTATCTGAAACGTGCCGAAACTTGCATTTAGGCGGTCCCTTGCTCATCCTTTTGTTCGTGTAACGCCCCGCGTGTGTCTATGTTTAGCCTAAGCGCTCTACCCGTTTCGGATAATGTTCACGCCATGAGACAACCAAATCCACAGGTGCGGTTGCTTTAGGGTGCTCACATCGCGCGGAAATGCCTTTGAATGGGTAGAACGGCCGTCGACAGCGCGTGAATGCGCTGTTGGAGACACGTATGAAAGTCGCCGACTAGTATCCGGCGCAGAATGCGACCTTTCGGTGGGACAGAATAGCCCGGGTCGTCGCGATCCAGAAGACGAGACAAACCATTTCCCGTCGCCGAGCCACCGTTTCTCACGATTCTTTTACCTTCCTCCGCGTATGAATGAGAATTAAGCCACGAGTTAACCAGCGCGTTGGAGATTGCCCAAGTGATAAACGGCCACCGAGTAGATAGGGTTCTTATCTACGTTATCCTTCTTCGAGTTCACTTTAACCAATTTTTTCGGCCGCTCGAGAAAGACTCAAGAAAGGGAGAGAAGACGCCTACTTTAAATAAATTTCAAGACTTTCTACATGGTTGCCACAAATTTGGACGACTATTTCACATCTTACAGATAACTTTGTGAATATAGAAGATAATTGGATTGGAAAGCTCCTTTTCATAATATTTTAAACCATCCGTCTGCTTAAAACATGAAGATTATGAAAAAAGGAAGAAAATTCCGCGTTTAATTTACACAAATTTGCAAACGTACTCGACTTAAAGTCAATTATTCCGCGGCAGAAATTGAAATTAAATGTCACATTGAGTTATTAATATTTATTATTACTGTTAAATATATTAAATTATGTAATTATCAATTAAATAAAAATTCTATTAAAAGAAACAAAAACTGTTAATAAGAATTAAATCCATTTTATTACATTTTTATTACGTTTTTATTATATTTGAAGAGAAAAATGATTCGTTATTGATCAAAGAATACGCTTACAAATTTGTACCTACAACATGACGATGGAATCATTACGATGCTTTTTTTCAGCGGAATGGAGAATGATCGCCTGCCATAGGTAATGGTGCGCGATAAATTCGTGGTTGGTTGGCGCGTAAAGTGTGACTATATCGACGCTTCGATTGATTAATTAGATTAATTTTAATTGAACGCCTATGTATATTCTGAAAGGCTGGCTACCGTCAATTTAGTTACTCGATAAATCTATAAAATAGCGTGGCGAAAGTGTGGCTACATTTTATTAAATTCCGTCTCGCAAAAGGTCGCCGTGTGGCATCGTGTCCAGCCAAATTTAGTAATGGATCATTATTCAGCTCTGCAGCGAAGATACGGATATTGAAATTTAGATAATTACTTTTGCCGGCGCGCCTGTCATACTTATTTCATGATTCCACGAGTTAATATGATTATAGATTCTACAAATTTATTTTTATACGAATTAAAGATAATAATGTAAGGTAATATCAAGGAAATAATGAACATATTTTTTATTCAATATAATTTTTAGACCGGAAATTAGTTTAAATAAACTAATTAATACTAACTAATAAAATGTTAAACTTTCATCGCGAATTAATCGTCTGGTGCTAAAATTGGAGATAGAACAGTAAATTAGCTAAATAGCACTTAATTCTGCGATAGTTCCCAATTCAATTTGCTGTGGCGAAGGTGATAACTTAACGGAGGTTATCTTGCGGTAGATATTGTGGGACTAACGATAACTAACTATCGAAACATATTATTTAATTATCATTCAAGATCAATATTTTTGCATAATAAAGACGTAGAAGCTTCAAGTGCTTCAATTATTATGTAAAGAAATTTTTGTATTACCCCTTCAATCATCTTTAATCTAAATTTTAAAAATGCATACGATTTCCTTCTCCTTTTAAAAAATGTAGAATTGAAATAGTAAAGTAGAAATAAATAATGCATATGCTATAAATCAGCATAAATTTGAGAAGATTTTGAGAATACGTAAGAAGATGAAGAGGAGAGCTTAAAACGAACCATTTAACGATAGATGGGATTCCGAATGGAAATGGGAAAATATAAATTGGCTGTTTGCACTTGAGCAGAGCATTGTAATAGACGAATATTCTTGTTTAAATATTACTCACGATGTTTGAGGTGCAGTCTAGGAATGGGATCCTGCGGCCAAGCCACATTTTGCGCGGCTAAGCTGATCAGAGCCAAAATCCGCAGCGACGCGCTCATCCTGGAAACAAATGGCTCTGCAGGATGTCCGACAAATCAACGGTAACTGTGAAGCCTCATCATCGTCGCCACCGATTCCTGTAATCATATAACAGTAATCTGTAATTCTGTGCATATCACAAGTTCGCAAAGTTCACACTACAATAACAAAGACACATTGATACAATTACGAGTGTATTACTTCATAAACGAAATATTTCAATATTTCTTAATCAATTAAAAATCACGATTACAATATAAAGAAATTTAAATAACTGTCTTGATTTTCTACAAGGTTTCATTATTAAAATCATTGAATAGTTAACAATCTAATATTTAAAGAAATTGAATACTAAATTTAAACGAAGATTTCATTCCAATTTTCATTTTTCCTCTCAAGAATGGGTTATTAATTATTGATTAGGATTTTTTCCCAAAGAATAAAATGTTTTAACTAATTTTGCTCTCCCGACAGTAAATCTGAAAATTTCATTCTCTTATACTTAATAATTATTATATACTAACATTGTCACGCAAACGCTCTAAAATCAAAGAGAATACATCACTAAGAAAATTGGTTTCGTTCTCATGTGCACAATATTGCGCGCATACAATACGCCAAATTGATATACGCATGTATTCCTTACGGTAAAGAAAGAAGAACATAAGAAACAAGTCTTTTGCTCCCTTTTTTAGCAGAACTTATATATGCATATCTTCTTGTAGAAGAAAACTACTACTTGGAATAAGTAAGGGAAAGCACGAGGAAGGATAAAAGGCTAACGAAGGAACGAGACGACCACCGACTGCAACGACTACGATGAAGAAGACGACGATGTTATGCATTATGCAGAGAGGTCGCCAGCTCGAGTTTCTATTTGTCCTGGGGCCGTGTACTGCCGTCTACTATCTCGAATACTACGTTCAAGATTAAACGTAGTATCGAATATGTATATTCGCATATATATGTATATACATATAATATATATATATAAGGTGTTCATAAGAAATACAGCCAAATTTCTATGGTTTATTGAATTGAATAGCTGAAGAAAGTTTCTGCAAATGTACATCTAATGCTTTCTCAATCTATTCAGTTGATGACAAATCTATTGGAAAAAATTTAACTTTTAATATTTTCTATATTTCTGTATTATAGGATATTAATAAAAAATAATAAATTCTCAATTTTTACTTATCCATTGATACGAGAATGATATCAAATTACAGTAACAGTTTTCAAATTTAAAATTGATGAAAAATCGATGGGATAAGACAGCGAGATATGAAATAGATAATATAATTCCGAATTTATTATACATACGTGAGAATATCTTGTCTTTCTTATCAAATAATACATGTCGCTACATTTCTTTATTTTTAGTAACTGTTAATTATTTTGTTCTTCTACCGAGCACAGCTTTACTCATATTTCTAAGTAATCTTTTGAACACCCCTTACATCTATAAAGAGTCCTTGTAAATATATCCGACGCGAAATTAACATTCCACACTACGCGCGAGGCTCGTTTTTCTCCGATTCCACAAGTTCAGCAAAGTAAATGGAAACAAGATTCTAATATCCAGTCACCGCGGCGCGGCGCGGCGCGGCGGTTAAACCCCAATTTGCTCGCGCGGATTTATAAGCAGCCGCGAAAGGCATGCGGCCAACGTCAATCGGAACCGATAACAGTTGCATCGTGTTGTTAAAGTATTAATTAATCTGGGCTGTGTGATCAATCACATTCCAACGGGGCAACGGGCAACATTGTTACTCGACATCTGGTAGACGATCATAAATTCATGATCGTTTCACAGCGGCAGCTGCGCGCCCGCGCGATCTAATAAAATCAGATCGTGAATCATGTTCGAGCGGAGACGGAGAGAAGAATGTTTCGCCGTGGATTCGTCGTGTTTGCCGTGATGTTTGCGAGAGCAAGAGCACGCGCCTCGCTAGGCGTGGCTCGCCCTACTTTCGAGAGATACGAGGGACGAGTTGCAGATCGAGAGTCACTTCTCGGCAGCATCTCTCGTCGCAGGCGGCAACGGTCGCTTTCCGATTCCACGAGTGTGCCGTACATCGAAAATGAGGGACTTTCTCTTACATTAGACTTCATCGCGCCTTTACAAACAACGGGAAAGCTTGTTCTGCTCAATCGCCGGATGCTCTCTCGATGCGAGGAAAGATATCTAATTTTCAAGCGTCCCATATACATACGCGGATCGTGCATGTGTGGGAAATGCAGAAAGACGACCACGTGATTACAACTCTAATTTCGGAACTTGAGATTATCATGTCTATCGTGGCGCAGAAGCGGCACTCTGAGAATATGAATTTGCTTAATTTGTGGGTTACATAAATACCTCACTTGATAAACGGAGCAATGATAGAGGAACACATGCTCTTCAAGATTGCAGTTGAAAAAAAAAAACAAGAAAAAAAAGACCCCCCGCGCGACATTTTTTTAAAATATCTTTGTTCTTGAAATATTCGTGAAAAAATATTACTTTCATATAATTGAGATTACAGAGTTAAACATGAAAAAAATTAACTTTTTAAAAATTGATAATACTTATTATCGGTAAAGGACTCATTTATTATTTCATGTAATAAAATATCTATGCAAGTTCACAATATTATGAAAATGTAGTGAAAAAGCAAAATACGTTATTAAAATTAGTAAATGCTTCTAGCAACAAGTATTAATATGCTACTCAATTGTTCGACATATATTGTACACTGTAAATTGCATACATGTATAATTATGTCAATTAATATCATTATTTCGCAACTACTTACATCTTCTCTAAAATATATACATTATTTTAAACTATTTAATTATTGTTATTTCATATTACATCCTTGACCACAATATATATATAATTTATCAAATACTCGGGTATATGGTAAACGTATCGAACTTTAGTAGGTAGATAATTATTGTAAACAGGCATGAGGTACTATAAACATCAGAATATATAACTACCAATTCGGACAAACATTTGTTTACTAAATAATTCTGCAAACCCTGCAACGGTACGATTTGTAATAATTTCGTATTCTGAGCTTCAGTGCATAACTTTCCCTTCAATTTTCTGCTAATTATTAGAAATGACAAACGGAGGCAAAAGTGGAGTTGCAGGATCTTTTAAATGTCCATTGCGCACACGTTATGAATGAAATGTCAACTATGACTATTCTGACGCTTCTTAGAAAAAAAAAAAACATCCTAAATAAGTAAATAAATAAATAAAAAGCACCGTCGAAGATTTGCGGCAACACTCGAAAAAGTGGGCAGAAAGCACCCACCTTGAAAGCGAGTGAGAAACGTGCGGGAAACGGAGAGGAACGGCAAGGAAAAGCAAGCCGGCGCGGCGCGGCGCGGGGCGTAGCCTCTCGTGAGTAAAACTTTGACCAACACGCTGCAGGAAAGGGAGAACGTGAGCGCTCTGCAACTGCTGCCGCTGCTGCCGTTGCTGCTGCTGCTGCCGCTGCTCTATTGCTGCTCTGCTACTGCAGCGGGAGCATGGTCTAATTATCCATGCGCTTTGTGCGTGTACACTGGCTCCAACAAGAGCAACGGCAATGGCACAAATGGCGGTACGAGCGTGATTGCTCGGACCATGTAGATAGTTCTAGCGCGATTGCTCTCCGTTCAACGAGTCGACCATCAAAGTAAAAACATCGTGTTCGCTAAGCCACTCGCCTTCATCTTGTGAGCGCCATACGCGATTTCCACTAACTGAAATCCTAACTGAAAATCCGAGTTGAAATCCTAAAGGGTTCGAGCACGGTTTATCCGTCCGTTTATTCGTTTGTTTATTGATGCTACGAAAGCATGTACCTACACTCGTCATCATCTATTCTCTCAGTAAAGTGCTTGAAATCATCGCACTCGAGCGACATTTCTCAACGTAAATTGAAATGGCTTTTGATTTTATTTTAATTTGCGACGATAATATTTGCAGCAGAAAATATCGTAATCGCAAGAGGAAAAAAAAAGTTAATTAACCGTTTCTATTTTTTAAGGTCTCTCATTAACGCTGGATTTTTATTTAGCTTATTACGTTATAAAAACTTTACTTAACAGCTTGAACAGTTTGAAAAATTATAAAACAGTTTTTAATCAATTTTTTGATACATTTTGCAAAATATTTGAAATATTAAGTGTTAAAAATTGCAGAAAGGAATAATGTTCTGTTTAAATTTGAATTAAATTTAAATAATTTTTTGTTTTCCAAGTAAGAAAAATTAGATCTTGTTTCCCAAAAATACTTATTTTTACTCGCTATATCTCCTTTCCCATTTCATTTTGCCATATCTTCATCTTCTTATCTGTTTTCATCTCGTAACCCCGATCTATGTCGCTGCCTAGTCTAGTTCTCTCGATTTTTCCGCTTCCGGTGAATTTTCGCGTTCAAAGAAATTGCTACTTCTGATTTGGATGAGTCTTCGGAAAAGTGGAAAAGTTTCTTTTCATTCTCGTAATCCACGTTAAAAGGAGAAAGTAACATTGAAGTTGCCAACAGAAGAAAATGACCTGAACATACGATGTCGAATATAGATAATAATCTACATAAAGTTAATTTACGCGTGACTAGGATTTCAAGATATAAATTCTGCTAAATTCATATTAGTGTTTAGTATTCCACTAAATGCAAATGGATGTTAAACTGTAACTTCCATACGCAATAGAATTTGATTTAAATCTTTTTGCAGGTGCAAGCGAATAAATACACCATATATAGATACAAAAAACTGACAACTATTTAAAATCTTTCAACAATTATACGATCTAAAATATAAATACATTTCTTCAATGTTTCATATATTTTTTCTTACATACTTTATTACATGTATTTTTTCTATGCTTTTATTTGCAACCTTTCTAGTAAGATTCCATATAGCTGATTAAAAATTAAGCTGAAAATATCTATCAGCAAAGTTTTAAAATTCGAAAAATCTAAGGTAATAAAGGCAGAAGCGTATAAAAGAGATATTAAGATGATAATATATTTAAAATAACTTGAGAAAAAACCTTTTACTAAGCGATATCATCTAGAGCTCAACCGTCTCTATCACAAGAAAAACAAGTTTTTTGCAGAGGTGTTTTAACGATGGCGTTGTTGGCTAAATCCCCAAGCGACTGAGAAGTTATATAACTTATAGTATCTTCCTCCCTCTTTCATTGAGTTTTGCTACTTTAATTTATAGATAGTGCCTCGTAAAATATAAAAATTGTTATTAATGTACCAACATATTTGGTATATCAAATTAATAAAAAGTAATAAATTTAATAATATTTATCCATGGTTATTGTGTGAACGCCGAGGATTTTAAAGCTCCGGAATAACTAGCACCGCCAAAGTTTTCGCTAAAAAGAGGATAACCTCAAATTTATCGAAGAATATATAACTCTATTTAATGAGTAGAGTGTACTCATACTTTATGAACTTATCCTGATTAAACTTCAAGTTAAATTTTAGCGAAAGTAAAGCCGATTCGAAATTAATTGAAAGATATAGTTTCATAATCTATTTACAATAAGACGTCTTAGTAAAGTACACTAAGTAATATTCACTCTAATGTAACAATTATCCCATTCACTTTCCATTTAAATTATGAAAGATATTGTATATTCTTGTTAACAAGGTTTTCTTTTTCAGAGACATTTTGCGTATTTATAAATCTTATTTTGTATTTCAATTTTTCTGTGAGAGAATCTAGATGCTGACTGCAACCTCTACAATTGTCAAAGTCTCGACGCTGTCAACCGATATTCTTAAACCATTGTGCATTTTGTACGCTTGAATGTGCACAAGTTCGAGCCCAATATCGATCCAGCCCGTTTGCTTCGTGACTATGGCAAGGAAGCCACAGTTAACTTATCACTTATCCTTTCAAATTACATTCTCATCCCACTTGCAACTTCTCCGTTTCTATCATAGCGTTCAATCATGCAATGATAACGAGTCGTAGAAATCAAGTTCTGTAGACTAGCTGCTTTTATCTTCCATCCATATTTATTGAAATGGAGTAAAGACATTACAGCTATTACTTTTCAAGTTAAAATATTTGCCTTTATAATTATGTATAGGTACCTTTTCACGTTTCTAAATTACATATCTATATAATATTTCAAATGCTTTGGAACAGGGACAAAAGATTCTTTATACGAAAAATAAGACACACTTCCTATTTTTATCTTATAAAATAAAATCTTTTTTAATTAATCTTACTCAAAATATTTTCTTTACTTTTCACCTCTTCCATTTCTTATTATTTTAGGCCTCGTCTAAGCCAGGAATAACATTTGTTACTGCTTGATTTAGCCTTGCTTGATCATTCCCATTCCAAATCTCTTTCAAACGTACAGATTGTAAAACGAAAAACAGCAGGAAAACGACAAGAAGAGAGAGAGAGAAAAAGAGTAGTGTAGGAGGAGATAAGTCTAGCAGTTGAAAGACGCCAAAAAGGAGCAAAAGGTATCCGCGACAGAGCGAATGAATGAGACTACCAGTGGTCTTTGAACCAGCAGGTAGGCAATGATTAATAAGTAACGTCGATCTCGTTCAAAGTGCGGCGCGCCGGAGAAGCTCAAGGCATCCCCATCCCGAGGTTCTTGTAGTAACAACCGTGTGCAAATAGAATATTTCGAGAAATAAATGAGTCGTGATTATTCTGAAAAAAAACGGCAAATCTAGCGAACAGTTCTCGTAAATAATATTACGTTTTTTAATTAAGTTACCAAGAAATCCGTCCATCTCAAAAAATCAGTTTATACATTCATGAGTTGATTATTTTCGATTTAAACGAATGTAAACGTTTAATAATTATTTCGCTATATTGGTTTATCCATAATACCAAAAGAAATGTAGAGATTATTCGAATTGCAGAAACAAGCATCTAAAATTAGACGTTATTTTTTATATTAGTATCCAATTAAGACATCCCATAAAAATATCTTAAAAATACATCATTTTTTAGAAGTTTCGAGCAATTATATTTGACGACTAATTTAACAGAAAAAAAATAGAAAAAAAATTCTATTAGTATGCTAGAAAGGAAAACCGTTTCACTATCCACTGTATGTTATTATCATAAGAATTTTGTGTTAATCCTAAATCTGACGCGTTCGGTTTCGCACGAATTGTTTAGTTCTCTCCGTTTCACTGCAATATTATTTACGCTCCAG
>VBVQ01005245.1:0-12296 GCA_011636635.1 Tetramorium simillimum | reverse complement strand
GATGAACACGTTTAGCACTAAACGTCGCACGTACGTTTACGTGCTGAAGAATTTAACGAGCCATCATAATTTAAAAGTCGACAAATGAGTCGCAAACAGCATTAACCTTTATGTTTCTGACTGTATAAGATGACTATTAACTTAGCGTCGAATTACGACGAAATCCGGAAAAATGTTATTGACGTTTTCATTACTACAACATTGCGTGCTGAGAGAGGAAAAAGCGAATGTTAAAACTCTAAACTATTAAGTAGAAACGTAATCGTTAAAATTGATCAAGCTTCGTTAAAGTGTAGAATTTTGTTAAAAATATAATTTAGTCGTGAATGAAAATGTTTTTAAGTCATATAATATGAAATGTTGTTTTTCTCTTCAAAAACTGGCTTTTCTCATTTTCATATTTTTCCTGAAGAGTTAGAATTTATATTGGAATCTTCTTTACACAACATCTTTTAAGTGCAAATACCTTGCAAACTTTTTATGCAGATGTATGCAGTAAAGATATATGTGTTAAGATATTCATCTTTTAACATACCTACAAGAACAAGAATTAGACAGGAATTAAACAAATGAGAAATAAGCCAAAAACGGAGCTTCTAAAACTGGGATTAAATAGTGTTAGAAATCACGTTATTCTCGCGAAATGTGAAATAAATCAAACGAGTTAAAAAATATTGAATATCTATTTGAAAACATAAAAGAAAAAGGTGCTAGAATAGTTTGTTTTTTTCAAAGATAAGTATTGACTGTTATCTCCTCTGGAGATTATCACTAGAGTTGATTTGCAAGTTTCGCGATCGATCGTTTCAGCGTGTTGAAGTTAGTAACAACCTTTAACAGCTCTTAAGTACATATAATGCATTCGCGCCCGTCCTACATTTGGAACAGCGGTAAATGCCCTTTTATTTGCGTGTAACGGAGCTTTAAAATGGGTCGATAAATCAAATCCGACTAATGTCTGCATTGTAAAAGACGAAGGCGCGCGCGTAGCGGTTCTCATAATGGAGATGGATGCAGTTCATGCAGCCTCGTTCGAAATGAAATTTTCAAACTACCACCTGATATTCGTACCATTTGGCTTATGCATCTCTTTCGACCAATCTCTCTCTGTCTCTTTCTCTCTCTATCTATCTCTTTTCTGCTCTTCCTCTCTCCCTTTCTCTCACTACTAAAAGCGCATCCTAAGTACGAGCCATTGTTTTCAGCATTGCCGTTGCCGACGATATATATCCGCTTTTGCCTCAACATTCTGTTCAATCTAAAAGCTCCATTACGGAATCGCAGCAGCGATAGGCAATACATCGCGAAAAGAAATAAAATGTGTTGTATAAAATTTTATCATGTTCCCAGGTAGAGCAAGAAGTCACAAACATGTCAAAATGACTCCGAAATGTCATTATTGTGTTGTTTTATCGCTATTTTAGCGTTATTTTGATGTCAATATGATGTCATTATAATTTTTCTTCTACCGGGGGTTAGGACATATTATCATCTTATAACTATGCATATTATTGTTGGACAATAATTTGACGTGTGTTAATAACTCTTAGGATGGCTCATACATATCGCATTAAATTTTAATACCAAATATTTTAATCTTTTAGAATTGGTCGTCTTTCTTTCCGCATAACTTGTTTCACAATAAAGATACACAGATTTTTAAGAGATAAAATAGAAAATTTGTTTTTAAGAACAATTTCGAAATTATCTTTTCATTTAGTACGTATGATATACTTGAAATTTGGCTTATTTGCTTTACACATGCAGATTTCATTATTCATACACACGTTTGTATCAATTTCTAGCTTCCAAACAATTCTTTTGAGTTTATCGGACGCATCGCAATATTTTGTAAGCGTTCGATTGTTGTGTTGTTAAAAATTATACCGCTTGTTCACAAGCGTAGCATGGCAGACTGTAAATGCGCATATGTTTGCAATCGACTCGCTGCCATGTTTGTAAATCCACTTTACCATTTTGCGCCGTTAAATTGGAGTTGTCCAATGAAAGCACCGATATCGTCGCGTCATAATAAAACTCCGTACAAGTGGCGCGAGCGAGAGAGAGGCGCGCAAACACGCACTGCATATTTCTGCATCGACGGCTCTGTTATGTCGGCACTGAGACGCGTTTGACAATGGTCGAATGTGTATGAAAATAAATTTTGCATAATTTTGCTCGATGGCGGAAGAAAATATTTGCTGTATTAATGTCGCTCGAATGTCACGGCACAATGTTGTTGTTCTTATAAATTATTCATCGTTACTTAAATTTGATAACTTGTGAAATAGTATGGCACGTAATACAGTTATTAATATAAGACTATAAATAATAAAAAGAATCTTTTCAAATAGCAGTATTGTTGATAAATATCGTGTGTATCAAATTAAATCTCCAAGTATCGCAACTTTAAAGAGCAAGTAAATGTAAATAGCAAGTAGCATTTGAAAATTAACTATTATATTGTATTATATTATAATATATTAGACGATCTGCGCGAGAAAACCTTGGGCAAAATTTGCACCGAGAGAGAAGACCGACATGTTCCTTTTGTCTTTCGTTCTCTCTTCCTTTTTCTCAAACAAGTTGGAAAGTTTCCGAATGAAATGCGAAAGATAGCAGTTTCGAGAAATTCAGTACAGTTGCAATTAATCATGATTACATTGTTGTGCGTGTAACTACGAGCGTCGCAGTTACACGTCGTATTCCAAAGATAGCCATCGTATACGTAATTCTATGCGCGTGTAGGTATAAGTAAGCCCTTGAAAGCTTCTTTGGCAAGACTTGTGATCCTGTACATATCTACTTACAAGTGAAACGTCGAAGTAATATATTATGCCTCGCATGAGTCCCGCATCGCAGTAGGGTGCTGTCGACAGAAATTGAAACATGGTTTGGACAATAAATGAAGGTAGACACTGATGAAATTCCAATACAACAAATTCCAAAGTAGCGGACCTCTCATTTACCATTCTCGTATATCTTTGCCGAGACGGTATTCAAAAATATATTCAAATATATACATATAGCAAATTGTAAATAATATATATGTATGAATTTTTATTCATATAATATAGAGTTCTTTATTTGAGAGCTCTTAAGGGCCCTATAAACTCTCAAAAAATACAAAAAATGGGAAACTTCAATACAGGGAATGGATGTGTGCTGAATATTTATTGTAAGATTCTGAATTATGGTTATGTAAAAAAAATGTATTGCGAGACACTCGCAATATACTCTCATATGTACAGCTTAAATGGCGAGAGAGAGAGAGAGAGAGAGAGAGACTTATCAGTGTTGAAAAAAATTACGTGTCAAAAAAGGAATTAAATAACAGTTACATTTATTTCTCTTGTTGAAAAGTATAAAAGTATACAGACATACTTTTAACAAGTTTATATTACTTTAATATTGACAATATTCTGAATGGACTTGTGCATCAGATGTATTTGCCATACATTATATCAAATTTTCAATAAACAACTGCAAATACAGATGTCCAATACGGTAACCAGGTTCCTGCTAAAAATATCTGCACATACCGCGCTGTACACGTCCGCTGCTCACTTATGACAATACCAGCGCGTTATACGTGATCGGTTTCTCGTTGTACGACCAAATTCCGCCGTTTCAAAGACAAACTGCCTGCATGTTCCATGCGCGTTGCGCATAGAGAAAAGAGGAAAGAAAGGAGGGAATGAGGACAACGGACGAGAGCGAGACACGTCGGCTGAACGTCAGGCGCACGTGAGACTGCCGTGGCTGCCGTGCACGTGAAGTGAACGCTAGTCGATATCCAATCTGTACGAAAAAGAAGAAGAAGAAGGAGCAGCCGAAGTAGGGAAACGAGAAGCGTTCCTCGATGGCAAAGAGAACGAATAGAGGTAGAGGCAAATCTCGCGGTTGCCAAAAGATTGTGGGGATGTGTCGACTGCGAGCGAGCGGGATGCCAGGCCAATTTTGCTATCGGAATTTAAAATATTTTCATGAATAAAAGTCGGCCGGGGAAAACTGAGGACAGAAAGCACGGTCCCAGATCGGGGCCGCGGACGGCTTGGCGGGACAGCAGGATACGAATCGACGGCGGAACATACGCTCGCCAGCCGCTGTCGCGACGCGTAAATCTAACATGACCATAATGTCGGCTTGCACGCAGATGTGCAGATTGGTGCGGCTTTCAAATGTGAAAGCAGATGCAATTTTGTGAGTTTTTTTATCCGCCCGACGTATAGACACGAGATGATGCGTAGCTGAATAAAAAACTCGGGAATTACGCCACTGTATCTGATCATTGCATCCGAGTCGAGATGGAAATAAATCATGTTATTTGATATTACAAGTATGCTTACTTTTACATATAGTCACGTAAATATTTAATGACACTTACAATTAATTAATTTTTGATATTTCTCTCTTCTCATTACTTTACATTAATTTATATGAATTTTTAAGAAAACCTTTTAATTTATTTATGTAGGAGAAGAATGTACATACATAGACACATGCAAAAATATATAAGAATTGTGTTAGTATGGAGCTCACAATTAGAAACGTAACATTAGCGACGGCATATATATCTACGATTTAAAATATCACTGCTCCGGCTTTCTATCCGTAAAAAAACAATGATGTTTTAGAAACGATTTGTATACTGTTTACATGAATGCCCATGAATCGCGTATATGTAGAGTTATCAGCCTTTAATCATCACGTTAGAGGGACAGATGAGTTCATCATTGCGCAAAAATCGATTTTAATTAGCGTCATTCAGCGCTATAATCGACCGTTTTCATACATATTTTCGTGTCTGGGATATTTTCAGAGACCGCTTATTTTCACTGGGACTCCGTGCCCTTTCATACGTTGTTTCAATAAAGTGAGCGCCCGTCGAAGCGACGACGAGCTACCTGCTCGCTGGACCGTTTCATTTGGCTTTGAATATCGACTTTATGGGTGGTCGCGAACGCGTTTCACAGGCGTGCACGGAAACACCAGCCGTTGTGGAATTAACGGTATTAACGTTTCGAAACGCATACTGAGCGTCGACTTCGTATTATGGATTTACATATAATTTAGTATGATCGGCGAAACACTCGCAATTTTCCTCCATGTTTGTTTAATAATTGTAGGTTTAGTCTGAATGTATGCGATTCTATTAAGAGATTATTTAAATATTAGGTATCGCCATTTTGTATATAAAGTTCTCTCTCGCTCTCTTCTTTTTTATCTATTTTCTACATTTGATAAGGCAATTTTCTTCTCTATAAGAGGAAAATTTAATCATTGAAAAATTGTTTTTACACGTTATTATTTCACCCTACAATATATATAAAAAAATCTCGACGTTTTAATAAAATACGTGCAGTTCAAAAGAAAAAGTAACCTCGATTTCTGAAATCTTTTTTATTTACACAAAGTACGGTGAGATCTACTGCCGGGACCTTTCAGCCACTCTATCTCGGCACAGTCAGTCTGTTTTTCCAACCTTAAACTTTGCTATTCCGAAACTGCGTGCGCAATGATCTTTGACTGTGATTTTTCAACTTAGCCATTTTTTAAATAACGTAAACAACTTTATCTAAATTTCAACCGATATTTTATATGAGTACCATATTTAATGATAAATGTGATTCTGATCGTTTAATCCTGAATTTTATTGAATGGTGTTTTTTTTGAATTAATTTTTAACGTTTGTTCCTCTCTTAAAAAGGATCCTTCCTCCTTTCTTAAAAAGAAGAGGTAGAGATTTAATTGTTGCCGCTTTTCCGCCATGCTGATTGGTTCTCTCGCTTGGCTCACTTCGTACTGCGAGAGTAGCTACCATCGGGGAAATGTGTGTATTGTAATAACTATGACGTGTGGCTCTGTGGTCTACGCGAATGATTAGTAAAGACAAGATCCGTGGTTCGATCCCGGCCAGACCAAATCGCTTCTCGCGATTTTTCCTATGTGGGTTGAAGAGATTCAGGCATATGCGCGCATATATCTACGTAACGCTTACTATAGAAAAATGCGCATTATGCGTGAAACGGAACGCATCCTCAGTCTCTTTCTGGTTGTTAAAAGGGTTAAGACTCTGTGGTCCGCAAAAGTTTAAGGAGATTTATCTTCTTCTAGATTAATGTGGAAGAAGAGTTAAAGGCTCTATAAGATATATTATTAAAGGGTTAAAGAGATTCATTCTCTTAAGAAAAATAGGAATCCTGGCCATTAGACCATACCGGTCTTATTGCGGTCTTAAGCGGCATAAGTTAACAAATTAAAAATTTCGGAATGAAGAATCGTTGACAGCTCGATATCGGGCTATAGAATATACACGGTTAGAATACAGATATGAGATATAGTAGTTGCATATACACTGAGAGAAAAAAGTCTAGTAGATACTCAGAAGCAAATTTTATTTATGACATTTTCTTCGATATCTTAATATATTAAAAATAAGAAATATATCAATATTAAATATAGAAGACGTTATTTATTTTTATTTTTATTTTTTTAAAGGTTATCTGATACACTGTTTGAAAAGAATACCTAGAATAGAAAGTTTTGATAATATTAATACCGTTCTGTTGTGCACGTGGCACAATACTTACCACAAATTTAAATAATTCGTCAAAAATATTTAATACAACACCAGTTTTCTGACAAATTAATTGCTTCGGCACTGTTTTGTAATGATAGAAATTAATATACAGATATGGTAGCAGTAGAGAGAAACTTGAGAGCGGCCATCAAGACGTCTGTTCTTTTTAGCTAAACTGGCTGCACTAGTAATTCATAAAAAGTGCATGGTATTTGATTTGTTTTATGTATATTTAACGCAGAGATGTTATAATATTCCTTGTTGATAATATTTTTATTCTTCTTCGTTTAATTCTTCGCATCTTGAATTTTTTTATTATCAAATTTTTATATTATCAAAGTAAAAGAAACATGTGTGAGTTATGTAAAGTTCGTTGGTCAAATTGCAAAAAATACATTGGCTATTCAAGTTGCGAAAGCTCCGCGCATGAAACAAGAAACATTCTGACTTTGTATATTGAACACATCGTCGCGTTCTGAATTATTAATCTTCCAACGGATCTTCCTGCGTTCGCATATTCTTATAGGTATCTTATCGTATCAGAAATATATAAGGAATTCGATATAATATATAGAGAGAATTTTTTGTCTATATATTATACTGTATTCAGTAGATGTTCAGTATTTGTGAAAAAAAAAAAGAAAATTATGATATAAAATATTATGATTAAAATTAATTCAATTATCTTTAGTACCAAAAATCGCGCTTATTAACGAGATTTTCAAAATTGATCGTAACTTTATAAGAGATTTGATCGCATAATTATTTTCGGTTTTGGAATGTGTAAAATGTTGTAGTATCGTACGTGTAAATTATGTGTGCAATGAGAAAATTTCGAAAGCGAGCAAATACCATCGAACATTTAGAATAAAAAAGATAATAAAGCGTAATTAAGGAATATTTTGTCGTACTTACGCTGTCGCAATAAGCGTTTTGGCTTTAAAACAGCAAGCTATATAACATTACGCGGGATAACATTACAGGCAATTTATAGAATTTAATTCTGCCCTAGCGCTGTTATTAAAACAGCAATGAAATGCTTTTTCCAAGAACTGATGCCAATTACTTGGAAATTTGATGCGTACATTTTTTTTTCAATTCTTTTTATCGCAAAAGGAAGTCGTATTTTTCATAACTTGGCAATTAAATCACATTTTTAGCCGTTGTTTATTGAAAAATAATAATGTAATGGAAATATGATTGTAAAATAATTTTGAGAATAATGCCAAATAATTTAAAAAAAATTATATTAAAAATCTATATTGCAATAATATACATGTAATATATTACAAGAATGCTATGTTAAAAGGTCTGTTATCTTATTATAATATCAGATTTTACTTTGTAATTTAAATAAGAGTCAAGCAAATTTAGGGTAAAGTAGAGTAAAGTAGTTTTAGGGTAAAGTATATCGTACGGTGAAGATTACTTTTTTTTATATCAAAAAAGGATTTTTTCTAGAAGATATAAATATTTATTAAGTTTAAATAGACTATAAGATTATCAAAAGTTATCTTGCAGGCATCACTTTTTGTTTTCTCTTTTCCCTCCTTCTTCTTTCTCAAAACAAAATCTAAATATATGTATAAAAAGCTAGAACAATATGTTGCACGGGTTTTTGGGAGATTAATGAACGATTACATGAATTACATTACAACTAAATTATTACGAGAAATTGTACCGCGTTCATGTAATAAGAGAATATATTTCAACAAACATATGTCCGTTCCCAATAAAAATGGGAGCGATTCTGTAGGTGTCATATTTCGTGATGTTACGCGATTGCTCTGTCTGATGTCACCAACCATGTTTTTCCAATTACGTTCGGGGAAGACAAAGATCGATTAATTTGTTTTTTATGTTATTGAAGTGACATATAGTGAAAAAAGTATATCGTGTATTTTATTAGCGTAACCTTCGTCGACTAAATGGACAGCAACAGGTCGATATAATTGTCAAGTTTTGCAACTTTTATTGGGAAAAATCGACGGATACCGATGAGTTTAATTGATGTTTTCTACTTCAGACCTTGCCTCGTTTGATTCCTCACTTCATTCGGTTTTCTTTCTTGCGAATTGTGATTTATCTATCTTGTGTGCAGCCGCATCATTTGCTACTGAGCTATTTTTTTGATATGAAAATATCGTAGCAGATTATATCACAGCAAATTGTAAAAAGTTCGCCAACATTCAATGCCGTTTTTTGCTTGTGATACCTATATGATATTATATTTACTTTGAAAATCAATATTTTTTATTAGCAGCCTCTCGTTGCAGATACAATTTTTTCAGAAAGTTGTATTATTAAATTAATTCTTCAGCTTGAGGCATTCGTATTATATCGTTTAAGACTTTCTCATTTGTGTAACAGTATACAGATTATTGGAGAACAGTGATTTTAATGTTAATGGCAGATTCCCTTAAATTGTAATCTGTAAAAGTTTGTTTTCGAATTAGTGACTGTGAAGATAAAGTAATTTAAAATGTTCTATCTGAGATGTTCTTTTCTTCATCAAATAATATATTATTAATGAATGTTACTTTATCTTATGGGAAACTATTGTAAACACGAAGCAAATATATTAAAAAATTATCCAACAATAAATACGTAATAAATTTGCAAATTATGTATTTGTATTTATTTGTAAAAGTTATATTCTATATGTAAGCGGATATTTAAGTATCGTATACACGCGATTACTCTAAATGAATTAATTTCACATTTTGCATTGTACAATAAACGTCGCAGTGTGACGTTATGTTAAGAAAAATGAACATCGACATATTGTATTATAATTATGCACTGTCACATGTAAATGCATTGCAATCACATCACTTGTGGAATCCTACTTGAATTATTACATTACGATAAAAACAAACATAGAATGTCATTTATAATGCGTGATAGTAATTAATTCACATTTGATACAGTTTATTAGCTTAATTACTGCTTTGCATCGTGTTGCATTGCCTAGTTGACAATATAATTTGTATGCTTCATATTTTCCAAAGAAAAATGTGAAAAATTGCTAAATAAATTATCGTATATCTGTCATATGGCAAGATTCTCTTTCCTACGTATGAAATTGTTTGATTAGGCATGTATCCTGTAAGATACGTGTTTATTTTTAATTTTAATTTTATGAACTTGCAGATTATTTTTATATAGTTAAAATAGTAATTTTTATTTTTGTGATTATAATTATATATCTTTTCTGTTTTTTTTAATAACAAGATAAATTATCGCTATAAAATTTATTTCTTTAATTTGTATTGTAAGAGAATAAACGCGTTACGTACCGTCTATGAGGGACTGCAGGGTACATTCTTTAGGTTAAACTATGTCGATACCGACATACTATTCAAAGTTTAACTATCGTCTAGTCGTGCATTATGAGGGACCAACTCCAGACAATGCGTTTACTTGCCAAATATTCGCTAAGACGAGCCTCAACGCGCCTTCGCGAGTTTCGCGTTTCATATTCAGTAGTGGAAGAGAATATAGGTTTGCATCACCGGTGCCGAAGGAAGGATCGATCGTGATATTGCGTTAGTTAGCATGCACGATTATAAACGAAATACATAGTGAATAATTCATGTCATTTTCTATCTTATACGTGATAAAAAATTGTAATATTTAGCCCGATAATGTAATTGTACGTTAATCGCGTATGAGATTCACAAATAATTTAACTGCAATTAAATTTTTTATAATATTATCCTTAACCTATTCTACATAAATTTATACTGAAATTTTATCGTTGTATCATTATTTATTTTAAATATGTAGAGACGTACTACGTTCAGAAGAAGCAGTATTTTGATATTTTATGAATATGTCTTTTGTCTCTGTTTATTGTGTCCAAAAATGTGTAGATTAATTCCTGACATTTTATTTTTTATTTTCGTCAACAAAGTAATGTGTTCAGTAGTTTTTTATGACACATTTGTTTTAATTTGAATGACATGGATCTACTTCAAACTGTTTTATATACGGACCATTTTCACGTACCATATATCATTGATACATATATGATGATATGCATACATGTGTGTATGCAAAATAAGTATTTATAATAGAGTATTATACGTACTTTATTATACACGTATAGTATAGCACATTTAATACACATAAAAATATATCGCCGTAAAGCCGGATTTACATTTTGTGTTTATGGTAATAATTTTGCATATCAAATCAGAATAAATGGTGGTATGCGTTATCTTTATTATCCCATTTGCATAGAATCCTTTATATTTGAAAAAAAATTAGCATTTTTCATAGTATAATAGCTTATATACTTTTGCGTCGTGTGCACGTCGTGCGATGTTTCCTCACTATAATGTTCTTCATCAATCAAATTATATATTGGTGTGATATTCCATCATAATAGAAAATTAAATGTTAGCAATTATCTCTCCTTTCTGCAATTAAGTGCATTTTTACAATATGTAAATCTGTAAATTAATATATGATAGCATTGAGAAACAGCACAGATTTCCAATCAAATTGGCACGAACTAATTAATGAATATCAGTGAGAACATAATAGCTAATGGGGAAATTATTTTATTTGTACACATTTATACGACTAATTACCTATTTATTCAAAACTTGACTTGTTATACATACATCATATACTATCATTATTTTAATAAACTTTATCTATCAGTTCTATAAATAATAAATAATAAATCTATATCCGTTTAAATTTTAAGATTTATATTAACTTCATCACGAATATAAAAAAAATCAATGCTTTACATTCTCAAAATAATTGTTACAATTATCGATGCTATCTCAAATATTGACAATGATTGATAAAATGAAAAGGTTAAGCTGTCAATGTCAATCTCTCTAGCAAAAGTATTTCAATAGTTTGAAGCAACTTTGTGTACATACATACCTATTGCGTGCTTGTGTGCATCATGAAGAGTTTAAAGAACAATTTAAATACGACGATTTCAAGTTGGGGAGACAGGAATATTTATGTATTTGCGACAAATGTTAATGCTAATGGTCAGAGACAACGTGCCTGGCTTCAGGTAAAATCCTAATTAACGGTATCCATTGTAACCGAGCTCTAGCACATTTGAGCAAGCATTTCGAGTTGGGGCGATAGCGTCCGGTATGAAACTCCAAATCGCGAAAGTTTGCACGAAACATTCCGAACATTACGATCCTAAGTGTCGTGTAATGGAATTAAATGGGCCCAACGGATCTGCCACCAATGTTGGTTCTATGATTTATTCCTTGGTTGGGACACTAAAAGTTTATTATTTCAATGTCCTGGAACATGAATAATAGAATATTGAAACATGATATGCGAGCAATATTAGAAAGCTATAATATAAGAAAAAGCATTGGTGTTTCACAAGTTTATATCTTATGTCATACGAACACGACTGTAATCGTGAAGAATCATAAAATATTGAGATGTAATGAATTTATATGATTATAATATATATGTATATATATATATATATATTTATATACGCACAATGAAGTTACAAGTCTATGTAACAAAGTGATAGAAGAAAACTACACACACGCACACACACGTTACGTTATCAATACTTAACGGAGAATATTACAGAATGTTGGATAGAAGAAGAAAAAGTAGGAAAGTGAAGAAAAAAAGAAGAATACAATTTGACTGAATCATTTGACATCAATTCAATCTGAAACGTAGCTCCCGTTTTCCCGTGAATTAG
>VBVQ01005244.1:0-12303 GCA_011636635.1 Tetramorium simillimum | reverse complement strand
GGGTTGGTCCGTGTGGCGGCGACGGCGGTGGTGGCGGGGCACCGGGGGTATTAACGTGCGGTTACTCTTGTACCGCGCTGCGAAATTACTTTAAATTATGGAGAACGGCCGAGGGAGAAAGAGATTGGGAAGTGCGGCACGTTTCTCGCTGGCCGGCTGCAGGTACCACCCCCCCCCTCCGGCAGGAAGAGAAATTGGAGAGAAAAAAGAAACGTTAATGCTCTTTCCCCTCTTATACTCGTTCTCTCATTTTCGTTTCCGTCTTCCCTTTCGCCTCTGCCGACGAGGCACTCTATTCCGCTATACACTCCTCGTCCTCTCCGCGCCGTTTTCTTCCTTCCTCTTTAAGATTTTTCATTTGCGCGTTACTCCGTCCTTCCATTTTCATCCCTCTTGCATCTTTGACCTTGGTGTCCTTTTTTTCCTCTTTCCCTTCCATTCCCGTCGCGCTTCTTGTTTTTCTGCTTCTTGAAGCTTTTTACCCACTTTTTACACTGCTTGCCCTGTTTTTTATTCTTTATTCTGGTTTACTACCTCGCACAGCATTTTCATACTCATTTTGTCTCCTTACTTCAATTTCTTTCATTTTAATTCTTACTTATCATTACTGGAGCAGAGTTTTACTAATATATTCGCATGATTATATAATTCTGTAAGAAAATATTAAGAAGCACAATAAATTATTTGCAACTGTATTTCTGACAATTTAATATAAAACATTATCAGTCTTATAACGCAGTTCACAGACAATTTATTAAACATGTTTTATATTTTTGGTAAATGCTGTGTACAAAAAATATGTATCTGTTTTATTTATATAAGTGTGTATATATGTATATGTTGTATAAAGGTATATATATATATATATTATATACGCCTAACATATCTTTATAATCCTCTTTTCTCTCTGCCTCACTTTAATTTTTATAGTACGTTTCAGGAAAGCTACTCGCTGAACTGAATAAATTCCTCTCTCTCCTTCTCTTTCTGTCTCTCTAGTTCCGACCCTCGCGTACTTAACTCCCTATATATAGTCATACGCGTGTGCCACTCCCGCGCGAAGTGCAGCCCCCGACTCGGCTGCATATCTCCACGCCAGGAATTGGAGTGGATGGCGAACGTGGGTACAATAGTTCGCATTGTATTGGATCTAGCCGAGTGATAGGCCCCTCTCCCGGTTCCCTCCCGCTCGCCCTTGCCCCTCCGCCTAGCGCCGCACCGTCCTCAACCCCTTCGTACTCACCCTCCTATCGTATCTCATTTTCTGAAGGCCCGTGCGCGAGCGTGTATTGTGCCGTTCGCTATGCCCAAATCTCGCTATCTATCGCTATTGCGGCCAACTGCGTCGCCTCTGCCGTTTTGTGGCCTTTCAGCCGTGCTTTGGTTTAAGTGCACCGCGGATCCGACCGTTGCACGAATGCATTCCTCCGAGGGTGGACGATTCCTATCACGCTTCGCCGATACTTTCGAACAAATGCTCTCGACAATCGGTATCGCTGCTAACATTTTCTTTGCAAATTAATGAATCAACTTGTATCTTTTTTCACAAAATATCATTAAATTGAAAGAGAAGAGAATAGTACAAGATGGATGGATGGCAATAAATTACTTGAATCTAAAAATAATTGTTATTTCTTTTTTCGCTCTTATAGATTTATATAAAAAAAAGTATCTTTAAACTTTGAAAAACTTTACTATCAAAAGTCGAGATTTTATTTTTGTTGTCTCGCAGATAATAATTTTCAATGTCTCGCGGAATGTGCCTAAAAGTATGAGTTAAATACTGATGAAGCACCTGAGAGGAATAATCGTTTAGACTGATTAACGTCGCGAACAACATGTCAAGCGTGTGTGGCACGAATCCAGACCATTGTGAATATCTGAATATCCGCGAGGCACGCGAATTCCCATATCTGATTGCGCGCAGATAGACTCGGATCTCATTTCCTGAGTACATTCAAGTATTTCATATATGCACGCGCGCGCTCGAGGCGAATGTACCATCCGTGCGCTACGCATTGCGACGTGATATTTTGTTATATTACTGCTGGTGCCACATAACAATCTCTTTTCCAATACAGATTTTACGATTTTACCGCGGTAAAACGGTCGTCGCGAATTCATAATAAGTCAATTGTTAAGTTTAAACAAGATGTAATTTGCAGAGAAATTGTAATCGTCGAAGAGAGAGCTTGAAACAGGCGACTTTGTACCGCACGCAAGTCCGCATTGCAGTTTCAGACATATTCCCCTCCCGACTGAAAATAACTTTGTGGATTTTATTTTCCAAAATCAGCGAATGCGTGCAAACGGAAAATTCGCCGCTTAAACGAGACGGTAATCCGGCTAAGAGTAAGCCGCGAGCGACGCTTTTGAAAATTCCGTTCCATCAACGGTAATTTATTGCCGCCCTCAACCCCTGGCGAGCCCCTTCCCCGCCGATATACGCAGATTTCAGTAGTCGAACCCGCGTGTGTGTCACGGTGATCCCAAATAACGGCATGCGCGCAGATAATTTGCTGCATTAGAATCGTACACCGTATACAGACTGGTTTCATATAATTAGGCACATGATTGGCCGTGGCAAACACGCGATTATGGATTATTCGTTCAGTGTGCAACGATACGCAAGTACGTATATTGCAAATTACGAAATGAGAAATATGCGGGTGCAAACCTTTTTATCATGCATTTTTCACGCAACTGTAAAGCTATGTATGTATATAAAAAATGATTAGTTTCCTTATTATATGCCTAAATGTATTTACTTTCCTTTATTATAATTATTCTTAAATATCTTATTATTAAAATCGGAATTATTCGACGGTAACGCATGACGTAAAATCCTAGAAGAATGTTCATTTATATCTAGAATTGTCTTTATAAATCTGTCTATCCCGACTGAATCTATCGACTAGGTACCGAAGCAGAGGCTGCCACCGACTCGACGACACAACGGTGCACGAAATTTCGCAAAGAGAGAGAGAGGGTCCCTGAAAAATGGGATTACTGCGAAACCGTGTTCTCGTCGGAAAGAGGATAGGGAATTAAACGGCCTTCGAACGCGGGCCAAATAATTGATGCACGTCAATTAGATTTGTCAGGCCAATCGTCGTAATTAAATCAACAGGAACGCGAGGCATGAACACGTACACATAACTGTCGACAGTTACGTACGCACACACGCGTGTACATCCCTCGTGCGTATATACACACACACACATATATCTTCGCGCACGACGACCTGTATCTGGGGACGACTACCTGTATTCGTATACGAGAGAGTCCGCGGCGTGAAATTTAAATTTCTCCGATACCGGACACCGATAATCCCGTTGATTCGTCGAAACCGCCAGCAATTCATGCCGCACTTTTCCGGCAACGATTACCTATTCCGTTAAGTGACGCAGCCATTATCAATTATGATCAATTATCACTCACAGAATGCATTTAGAGTAGATGACGAATGAGAATCGAATAATCTTCCCTTCTCAAAATCAACCTACTTCTGTTAAAAAAATTTTCGCAAGGGAATTTCAGAATTTCTCGTTCAAAAATTGTAACGCGTGATATTAGGTCTCAACTGAATCTCTGAAAAATTGTGGCTTCATTGTAGATCAGATTTTTTGTATCATACTATACATCAAATTATGAAAAGCTTGCGATAAAAATGATGCCTCTAATAATTCAGAAAAATTTTGAGGTGAGCCATTAAGATTTCTGTTATTTATTTAATGCATTAATCACATACATTTTCTGAATTACTGTGGAGATTCACTGAAAAACACATGAGAATCGATAAGAAGCTCGGCTCGTAGCATCGTAAAGGAAGAAGTTAGATATTGATGAAATACGAGAACACGCGCGCGCGCGACGTGTGTAACGCAACAGGTTTCTTCGCTTATTTTCGTAGCACCGCAGGTCGGCGCAAGAGTGATATCGTGTAATATAACTCGAAACACCCTCTCGCTGTGCTGTCCCGTTATATTCGGGAACTGGTCCACCGAGCGCTCGTATTTAATCGGTCACGAGTTGTTCAACGGTTTATTTACAAATTAATCAACGTGACAACAGGCCGCGATAAATTTGCGTTTCTGCAACGAAGAAATCTGCGGCGCTTAATCACTCTTCTTCGCAGTGAGACGTTCGTTAACGCAGAAATATTTCTTAATATACGCATCATAGTACTTTTTCTTGAGCGATTACCAATTTACTCTTGGCAATATTAAAAATATTATAAATTATATACTTTGTTGATTCAACCCTTTTCTCGGTCTTTATCAGTTTATACTATTTATACCTATTATTATATACGAGCGCGCAAGTCCATGCGATATACTATTACAATTTAGAGATCATGTCTCGAAGTTCGCGGCGTAGAATTTTTCCGCCAGGATTCTTCGGTATGGCATCGACAAATTGCACTCCACCGTACAGCCATTTTTGCGGCGACAGTTTCTCTGCAAGATAAATTGAATTGCTCGGTTAATGTATGTACAGGTCGTCGCTCGGCTTGCGTTTACTATTAAAATACAATGTCAAGACGGGGCGGAATATTTCCACGGTCTCGTTGCAGCATGTATTTAAATTACAGAGACAGCGGGGATAACTAACAATTTTGTTGATCACAGTATTTAATATCATTACAATGCAATGTCGCTAATAACTAATTAATAATGTCGTTAATAACGTAACGTAATGTTAAACGCTACTATAATGCGCTCATTTCTGCACTGTGTTTTACTCGTACATTTATATTTAAATGCGATAATGTATTCGTATCAAGTTCTTATTGTTGCAAAAATAATTCATTAAATGAAAGTTTTTATTAAGAATCTACATATCTCCAATATTTTTTCATCTGCCTTTAAATATTTTCTTATGCTTCTTAATTTAAAGAAAAAATCTAGAATTAAAATTTCATTTTGATGAAAAGTCAAACGAGTACGATTTTTGAAAAGGACAAAACAGCCCATACTCTTCTTCAATTTCTTCATGCTCAGAATTTAAATGAATAGTGTTTTCATGAATCTCTGCGAGAGACACCAAAGAATATCAAGTTGAGTGATAACTTACGTTTAACGAACTCTTGCACATCTTGGGCGGTGATTTTGACGTTGGGTTGTTTCACTACGAAAGCCACGGGAATCTCCCCGCTGCGCTCGTCGGGTTTGCCGGCGACCGCGGCGTCTTTTATCGCGCGATGCGATAGTAAAACGGTCTCTATCTCCGACGGCGAGACTTGGTAGCCTTTGTACTTGATCAGCTCCTTGACGCGATCGACCACGTGCAGTTTGCCCTTGTTGTCAAAGTAGCCGATATCACCGGTGTGAAGCCATCCGTCCTGATCAATGGTCTGTCTAGTCGCCTCGGGATTGTTCCAGTAACCTAGCATCAGTTGCTCCCCCAAGTAGCAGATCTCGCCCACCTGACCAGCTTCCAGCGTCTCCTGTGTCTCGATGTCAACCACTTTGCCCAGATAACCGGGCATAAGTACTCCGCAGTCTGGATGCTCGAACAAGTCGTCATCGATGTCGTCGTCGCGTCCGCTTACACCGCTTACTATTGACAACTCTGTCATGCCATAACCGTTGCGAGCGGATAGGCCGAGGCGAGCTTTCACTTCAATTTTGATCTGGGAAAAAAAGAGAAAAAAAGTTGCTTTGAATCTCGCCAATATTTTCGCCAACATCGATTAGCTTTTAATTCAATTAGTCTAATTAATCAATATGAAAGAAATAACAATAACGATTTATAAAGTAATGATCTGTTATATATTAATGTTATTTTGTATCCATCTTTCGAAATCTCTGTCATAAGACGTTATTTATCCTTTTCATTCTTATAAAAAGAATTATTCTTAATTATCATTACAAAAGTAGAGTTTAGCAGCATGAACTTTGTTCAACATAAAAATTAACGTACTACGTTTTACGGCGTTCTTTCTCTTCGTTTTCATTCGTTTTATCCTGCTGCAATTGTTTCTCAATCACGCGAGAGACAAAGATAACGATATCTAACTAGGAAGCGACATTCGGGGGACATTTAAGTTCAGAGGCGTGTTTGGTTTTCGAAACTTTAAGAGCCCCCCTCCCTTTGCCCCGTCCGCCGATAAGAGATCAGTTTCGCATTTTCCGAAAGACGCGATTGCGAACTCGCGAGTGCCTTTTATTTTCTTCTCCTTCTACTCCTCCTTAGCGACTCCGCGAACCGGTTAAACAAAAACGAACGCGATAAAGTTACTCCACGGGCCGTGTCTAGTGAAAATGCGACGACTCTCCGAGACTTCCTCCTCGCAGTCTTTCGTTCGATCCTCTCACCGCAGCAGCGGCATCGAGGACTCACTTCGGCACTTAGTCCCGCCGATGGCTGCTTTTCTTGCCGTGATAACTTGGCCGGGGAGGGTTCGGTAGGTAGAGGGGGCCGACAAACTTCACGATGACAGAAGAAAACTTACGTCCTTCGCAAGCGGCGCCGCTCCGCAGATGAGTTCTCTCACGCTGCGAAAATCGTACCTCTCCACCAGCGGGTGTTTCGCCAGGAACGTCAGGATCGGTGGCACGAGCGGCAGATGGGTGATCCTGTACTCCTGCACCAGGGTTAGGAAGAGTTTCGGCTCGAAAGCAGGCATTATGATCACCATGCAGCTCGAATAAATGGCTAGTATCAACGTGCTCATCCCGTAGCCATGATAAAACGGCAGCAGCATTAATATTCTATCGTCGTTTCTTGTATCCAAGTATTCGGGTTTGCTGTGTTTTCAAATTATATTTGAATTACAAAATCAAATGCTTGACCGTGCTTTCAAGCGAGGAAATGGCATTTTATCTTTTTAGACAATTATGTACAGTTTGCGATTACATTAAAATAAATATAAAGTTAATATAAAGTTATAATTAATATTACAGCCTGCAAAATGTTACTTTCGAAGTAAAATATGACATTATATTTTATGTTAAAATAAAATTTAAATTAAACGTTTAACGCGTGCGTTAATTTAATGCACATTAATTTTATCGTTTGAAAATATATTCCCTAACGGCTATATGCAAAATTTACCTTATTTTCGTTAAAAACGCCATTATATTTTTATGTGATAACGTTACTGATTTCGGCATTCCCGAGGTTCCACTCGAACTTGGAATAAGCAGCGGATGTCGACTGGGATCACTGATATCCGTGGATTTGTATGTCATGAAATCCGTACTTTGTTCGTTATTTAAAATATTTGTCAATGTATGGACGCTTGCTGTGAGCGGTTGATCGTCCAACTGTATTAATTCCATTCTCCAGGAAAATTTTGGTAGCATTTTGGCAAAGACATTTTCAGTGCGTTGAGATACGAAAACAATACGCGGCTTTGCAATGTTTAATATATGCTGGAATTCAACTAAATAAACATTTGAAATCAATTGGTTTATATATTGCATCGATAATATTTATATATACTTATATATATTCAAATGAATGAATTAAAGAATCCTTGTCATTATATTTTTTGATTACTTCGAATTATAAATTATTTAATATAAAATTACTCTCACGATAGCTTTTACAAGAAAATATGTATAATATGAACAATATGTATATGTAAATAGTAATATTAAGCAGTAATTTTTCACTTACATTCTGTATACATAGGATTGTATGGTGCTACTATAGCGCCGAGATAAAAGCTCGCGCAAGCTGGTATTAACCAATCCAATCGATTTTCAGTTGCGATGCCAATTCTGTCCCCGATTTTTATCCCATATCTTTGCAAAAACTTGGCAAACTTCACGCTTTTCTCAAGTAGTTCTCTATATGTCATCTGTTTGCCGGTTGGTCCATCTACCTATAAGGAAATAATATCTTTCCAATAATAATATTTGTACAATTGTCGATGTAATTGTAAGATGTTCTAGAAAAAATAAAAAATGTTCCATTTATAATTTTACTTTACGCATTAAAAAAATATTCTTTTAAAACACGGTAAAATATATTGTAAAAGCTGTATTCAAAAGCCTTATATTAAAATTTAGATATAAATATGTCTAGTTAAAAAAAAACTGTCACGTTTAATAATACAGCTACAGGAAAATTACATTATTTTTTTATGAGTGTGAGCTATATAATACATTAAATATCGTCCTTTTCAACGAGGATTATTATTTTAAAAAAATATCTTTTAAGTTTCTAGTACTTGGAGCTTAAAAGGGGGAATTAACATAAAAATGCGACGTGAACAGGTCGGGGACCAATCGTTATAAGCGATGCATAATGCGACAGGGAAAAATTCCGAGATAGAATTTGCGAATTTCGCCTCCGGCTAGCGCCGATGGAATTACAAAAAAAAACTTTCGTTGTTTTGGCACGCTCCGTTATTACATCGTGAAATTTCGCAGGCGATCGGCCTGTAATTGGCAATCTCTACTGCGCGTTTTGTAATTACGACACATACTGCATAAACACGATCGCCGTTCTCGCGCAACTTGTCTAGTATGACTTCTCCCACAGATACGTTCGGCGTTGGCTGCTCCAGACGACGCTCGTATATCTTTCCCATCTTTGCGACAATGTGAAGCTCGTTCGAGCACAAACGGTGATGTTTCTACCTTCAAAAGAAAAAAAGTAAACATATTCTTAAATTGAATTGCAGAATAATAAGAAATTTATCTAAAATTCTTTCTTATACTAGAAAATAAAAACGTTGAAATTTTAAATTGATATATAATTTAATCTTAAAACTGTAATAAAAAAATTAACAAAAAAAATTGCAAAGATCCTAATGGATTGTTAATTTAAAATTTCCATTGAAAATAAATCTATAAATCTTATTAAAATTAACACGATCCACATTCTCTGTTAAAGTAAAATCTATTCAAAGCCGAATGAAAAATTTAATTCTACATTTTTCATTGCATGAGTTTATTCGGTTGCGAGGTATGCAAACCCTGCTGACTACTGCAGTGGACATCGCACCGCGACGTCGACATAGAGAAACAAAGGTTAATCTACTGCAGCGTCGATCGTGACATGTAGGTTACTCGCTTGTTTCGCGCCTTTCTTCGCTTTTTTGCGGCGGATTGGCGGGGATATCGAGTCTTGTTGAAAACCAAGTGACATTGAACCGAAGAAGAAGGAGCCTTTTGCGATCGTAATCATGAACTACTTTACATCTTTCGCGATACCGTACCCGTCAGCCCGCCAAATCGCGATCGATAATACGCGAAGATGACCGCGAGATCGCGCCGTAGTTAGCGACGCGACGGTGGACGCGGTTCACCTGAAAATCACGTGACGCGGGTGCACACGTCCGACGTTCGCGAACGTGCTTCTTTTTTACCATGTATGTACGTATTCCTACCACTCGATTTTCGCGGCAAACCGCGTCCATTTTCTAACATCGCGTCACCCAATTCTTCAGTCGCGCGATTCACTCGCCGGTGAAGGACGCGCGTTTAGCTTCGCGGTTCGGATTTTCTCGGGAAATACGTACGAATTGGCGTCAGCAGGTATCGAATGTTACTCAAGTAGAACGGGAAATCATAATAGTGTCAAAGTGAAGTAAAAATGACGAGAATATGATTACAAGATTAACCCGTCAATCGTAATTTAATCATTTTTTTTAATCATTTTGACATCATTTAAAGTCACTTTGACATTATCGCGACTCGCTTGTTCTATCTGGGTACATTAACCGCGTTTTTCGTCATCCATTACATCTTTCTGGCGTAGGCCTCGCACGTCTTGCGCGCCGCGCCGGTTCGATAGGATTAGCGCGGATTACGATTTCGTAGGAAAATTCGCTGCTCTCTCTCTCGCGTCGCCATTATCATGATTTCGTTTTGCGTTTCTTTTTCTCAGAATCCGGATATTGGAACTCGAGACGAAAGCGGCCCGGACGCGAGAGCGGGGAATTATCTGCGCGGAGATGAGAGAACGGAAGGACGAGGGACGAGATAATCGTGACGGGGATTGCCGCTGCGGTGAGTTATGAAGCGATACTTATTCGGTTACTGTTCATTGATATTTATTACGGCGGCGCCATTTGTTGTAAGTGGCATTGAGCTTTCGGTGATCATACGATTGAGCGTTATGATGGATGTGCGAATACCTACTCTGAATTTGCTGGCGTCACGAGAAACCGAGAACAATGGCCATCTCGGATAATAAACGCAATCATAAAAGTTTATGTGAAAGAACGCGCATGAGTATATCTTATTTCCATATATAGCTACTCATTTTATGTTTGTAAATGGACATTTATTCAAATTAGGTCTCTATAATTACGCGCATGTATGTTCCTGTAATCTTTCCGAAGAATTTTTTAACTTTAAATTAGAGTACTTAAAGAAATTTTAAGTAATCAAATTTGATCTTTATAAGACGTTACATTAAAATAAATTAATTAATAATTATCTTTTTAATAATACTTGAATTAACTAATTATAATAATTAATAATAATAAACATATCTTATTTTTATATAATTATTATATAGCTTTTCATTTTATGTTCGTAAATGAACATTTACTCAAATTAGATCTCTATATAATTTTACGCGTACGTTCCGATAATCTTTCTGAAGAATTTTTTAAACTTTAAATTGAAGTACTTAAAAAAATTTTAAGTAATCAAATTTTATCTTTGTAAGACGTTTCATTAAAATAAATTTAATAATAATTATCTTTTTAATAATAATACTTGAATTAACTAATTATAATAATTAATAATAAATAATTAAAACGATTGGATATAATATAATTTTCAATTTGGAAATATTTAATATTAAATATTACACAACTGAGGGAGTAATGCAATAAAAATCTGGCGATTGTTCCGTTTCCATTAGAATGTATGGCATGGTGTTCCTCTGGCATTCAGCTGAATGTCCTTGGATATACAGGACGGAGGGATAGATGGGAATGCGTTCTCCCGGGGTTTATACGTGGGAGGGGGATGGGGAGGCGTGCCATGAGTTCCACGCTGTGCCCATAATCGTGAGGAAAAAGTACGGGAAATTCTTAAATACCATCGTTCAAGTTTCTCTGTTTTCTACGACGTCCCAAGATACAATATTGTTTTTTATACTTCGGCAAACTTATACCATCTGATAATTCCGCGCACGACATACCAAGGTAAGCGATGCAGCGATTGAATAAGATTAAACGTCATTTTTATAACGCGAGATTTATACAAATTAAAAATTTCACAGATAAAACTGCGAACTGCAAAATTAAAATTAGAGAGTGGACTTGTAAGTTCACGTAATTTATAGAATTTACTTTATATACAATTTTATTAAAAATAAAATAATTTACGAATTTGGTATCCTTGTTCTAAACGGCTTACACAAACAATATCACAAAATTGATTCATTTATTTTACATATTCTTTATAAATTTAACAAACAAATGAATAAGAATAGAATTGCCATTTATTTTCGCCTAGTATTTGTATACAACATTAAGTTTGAAATATGTCTAACAAATATTTAGATTCTGTTTGCGAATTTTTTTCCTTTATTAATTACATTTTCTATCATTATTAATCAAAGTTTTATTTGAAATTACTGCAACTTCTTGGCCTAAATTGTTTTTCTAAAAAAGAAAATTTATATCAATAATTTAGCAATTTTAGAAAATTTAAAAAATAACACACGAAATATTTAAAAAATAACGAAAAAATTGCTGAAAATTTGATCAATGTGCCTGAGAGAAATTGTACAATTTTGGCACAATTTTTTATTAAAATATTTCGAATTTACGATTAGATCAAAATTAAAAATTAAAATAAATTAAAAAGAAGCAATTTATAAATCGTATTTTTAATCATAGCAATTCATAATTAATAAGCAATAAAAATGGAGCAATTAATTTTGTAACATCCTATAGAATGTTGTGGCTAAAAGCACTTTAAGTTTTACTAGACACTTGAACTGAGTACTTTCCAATCTAATATCTTAAAAATTCTTGAGCAGAAAGAGTTAAAAGAACTAAGATTTTTTAGCAAGAATCTGCTCTTTAGGTCGTTTTAATGACACTAATTTGCAATTGACTTTCACTAAACCTTAACTTCTGACTTTGTCGGGAGGTCTCTGACTTTATTAGTCGTTAAAAAATAAATTAGTATATTAAATGAACGAGCGAGAGAGAAAGAATAGCACGCATCCTGGTATGACCAGATTGCGAGTAAACCAACTTTCAGCGTTCCCCGCGGCATATGCGCTGTATCCGCGGGAATGCATGCGACGGTGTGCATCCGGTATCCAGCCGCTCGTCTTCGGGTATTCGCGCGCGGGGGTCGGGCTGTCTCTTATACA
>VBVQ01005243.1:0-12303 GCA_011636635.1 Tetramorium simillimum | reverse complement strand
ATAAGAGACAGATATATGTATATATACACATACAAAGTTATATACGAACATCAAATATTTTTTTGAAATATTATTTGATTCCAATTATTCCGCACTTTAATTTGTAGAGTTAAACTCCGGTTTGCAAACCAGAATACGTTTCTCACAGTTGCTATAATATATTATCAATAACAGATAAAATCATTACAAATCAGTCATAAAAATACCTTTGTACCTATTATTTGAGTAATCAGTAATTAGCTAGATATTACGTGTAGTTCAATAAATATGGGAGCTATTAGTAACGTAATTTAGATAACTCTTGCTGTTTCAATAAAAACAAAGCCATATATAAAAATGAAAACTATCTTGTTTAGCTCGCATGTGTTGGAATCAAGTTTGAACCATTTATGTAAATTGCATCCATTTTCTCCCCATTTATTTATACATTTCGTTACCCATCAAAATGATTGCATATATTAATTGCAGCTATAACAATTTTTCTAAGCAAATTTGTCAAGTGCAAGTCAAAGTATCTGCAAATAAGCTACAAATATATTGCATGTAATACAATAATGACGCAGAATGTCCGTGATTATTTGTCAAAAAGGATGGAATTCTTGATTTTTACAACGCTACTTGTTTGACATAAACCTACTTGGTGATATTGTACCCAATGCTATTTATACTAAATTCATAAATTTGCTATTGTTTTTTTTTCTTTTTTTTTCATTTGTTACTTTCTGTATGTCAATCCCTGCCATTATCTCGGACTTGCGTGGCTACGTAATAACAGTCTATAACGCAATCTTACGTTTAGCAGCACAGACACAAACAGTATTTTTTTTTCTACGTTATAAGGAACACGCACGAATTCCTTTCCGAAAAATGATTACGTTAGGATTGGTGGGGCTACGAGGCAATGTCCGACATAAGCTGGGCAAGCAATGCCGGCTCTAAAAGTCCATGCGTCTGCCCCATCCTCTCCAAGTTTCGTACATCTTTATCAACCTCTTCCAAGGCCCGTTGCAATTCCTCTTCTTCTTCTCTCGACGGCTCATAATCTCCGTTTCTACCTTCTAGAAATTAAAACAACTTGTAGTATCTTACGAAATAAATTTTACAAAAATCGCGAGATTGACAAATATTGCGGAATACCAGAGATATAGATATGTTGTAATTACCGATAAATAAGTCGTTAAAAGCATCCGGCGGCAAGTTGTTGAGCACGTTGCCAAAGTCGTGCTCGGCAGAATCTAAGGAAGCGAATACTTCGTTATCTCCAAGCTCGACTTTGAGTCCTCCACTCAGACCAAGAGAGCCTAATCCCAATCCTAGATTTAAGTTAGACGAATTTGAACTTCCCTGCGGAATATTCAGGTTGTTCAACGTCTTGGTATGGTTTTCACTACAATTTATTTGGCTCATGTAATGACTCTCTTCGTGCATCAGTGCGACACCCTTGGTAGTCTCTATCTTATTCGAGGGCGGTCGTTTGCGCTTCTTCGACTTGGACTTGGGTTTAGGCTTCGCCGGGATAGGGGGGGAGGCTGGCTTTTTACGAGCTTTCTTTGGTTTGGATTCTTGGATTTTACGGTGATAATTGTCTCTCTTCCTCGCGTGTTCTGGGCAAAGAGGTAATTCGTGCGCGACGTCAAACACAGGAACACAACACTGTGTGTTGTCACTAAACTTGGCAGTGCAATGCTCAAATAAAAGCTGATCTCCATTTAACATAATGTGGCGAGAGCAATGTCGGGTACAAGGCAAAGACGTCTGTTGGCATCCTTCCGCCCCGCACGGCCCGCCAATCAACAACGGTCCGTCGAGTACCTTGCTGGTACTTGGAGAGTCGTTCAAAGCTCGCGCAGTAGAAGCAGGATCTTTGGAAGCGGCCTCTAGCAAATATCTGACCCGATGCCGCAGTACAGCTTCAGCGTCAGCCCCATCGATTCGCAACTGAAGCAGCTGGCGTTGTAGTTGCGAACGCAGTTGGGACAGCCGAGCCGCCCGATTTAGCGACGCAGTGGATTCGCCAGTGGAGAACCAATGATGCTGATAGATCGTCATCTCATCTCCGCTCGAATCGCTGTCGGATATCTCGTCGCCGGCCCTTGGATAATACAACAGCGTGTGGTCCCGACTTTGCCTCCTAGGTCTCAATCTCTGCAAATTCCCAATGTGTCGCTGCTTACGCTCGAGATTGGAAAATGTGTGATCAAAGTTATCCCCAATGCCGCCGTCGACGCTCGTCTCCGCCGTGGCATTGACCCCGACAATCTTGTAGCCTGCGCCTGACACGGGCGCTACCCTTATCCTCTGCTTCACGCATTTCCCTTTCGACTTGTTGTTCTTGCAACTTTGCATAACTTCGGGATTTGTGGGTGGAACCACCGTGGCATTTCTCCCCGCTGCCGTGGCAAATGGTTCCGGTTCACTGAAAATGTATGGATCAACATCTTGATGTGCCTCGGTTTTCAGCAAAGCCTTCAAGCGGTCCGAAAACTTCAATTTATTGTCCATGTTTGAGTTTTCGGATATTGGGATCTTCATTGATTGCCGCTTCTGTCCAGATCTGTTCCACCTGCATTCTCAAATCCTCCAAATCAACTTTCTTCCTATCTAGGTAAAACTTAGTTCACGCTATGTGCCAAGACCCAAGCTGCACCATCGATTAAAAATGTAATACTGAGACTGTACGTGACAATTAAAAAAAAATGTTTCATATTGTATCACAGCCGAGTTAGTCAAGTAAAAAAGAATATTCAAGCGTATTTGCATGAATGATATGTCCTATACTGTACAAGACACTAAATTAAAAGGTAAATTGTGCGATACCCTAGTCACATTTAAGTATACCGATACGTCGGCGTATCCTTCTCCTCTAAATGTACACGTAAGCAGTCGAACAAGTCATGGAATTTGCAATTTAATTGAACTGACAATAGGCTCGTGGAACAATTACGCCTACGACTTTGTACGCCTACAAGGTACAAGAAATTATCACTCGAACATCGTGATTGCGAGTGATCCGCGAGGTTTCCTGGTTCGAGCAGCAAGCGTGAACTTAGTCCATTGCTAGATCAGGACAAAAACGATCCTTGCCTCGCATAGCAGTCTATACCAAGCGTGCCCTACACATGCCCGAGCGACTGCATCATCATCGTCGTCGTCGTCGTCGCGCGTCGGGCGGACGTCGGTTCGGTGTGCAGCACTGGAGTGGCGCGTCTCGAGAGATCCACGGGCGGGAGCGTGGCCATATCACCGGAGGGTGATCTCCTCGCCGTCGGCACAGGCGCGCGCGCCCGCGCGCACGGATGTTCGACGGACGGAGTCCTGTCTCCTCTGCCTTTTTTTTCCTCTCTCACGTCTCTTAGGTTAGGTTCGCTCACGTCGCGTCGAGACGGCAAGACGGCCCGATCTCAGCGGAGTGAACCTCGCGGCATCCTCGTGTCTCCGACGCGTAAGAGATCGCTCGCGAGTCCTGTCCACCAGAGCAGCTACGTTCCCGACACGTCGAACTCGTACATACACGAGCAGGGTCGAGGTTGGGACGACACTGGCGATCTCACTCGCGATCAAAAGCGACGGCGGCGGGGAGGGGGCGGTGCGTCCACGCAAAGAAACGGCCACGGCACGAGCTTCCTGTCCTCGCGCGCGGTTTCGCTTACCACAGGCGGCACACCACGACGCGGTCACACGCGCAAAATTCCGACGTCCGTCGATAATAACATTAGAAAGACATGTCAGACGTGCGGGGGCAGCAAAATGGCGGCCGTGGCGCGACACGGCACGAGCACGGGCCCAGTCCCTGGGGCGAAAAATCCCTGAGTCCGCGGCTGACGATCGCGACGATCGGCGGACTTCGCACCGGGATTAATTCCGGACGGTGCCGCGGACGGGACGCGCGACGAGCGAGAGGCCGCGCCACGTGGCGAGAGGGACGTTTCGCGCTCCGTGGAACATAACCTGTACGTCGAGGCGTACGGTTTCGTCGCGTCCCCGAACGTTCTAGGAGGAACGTTGGAAAGGGAAATGCGAGGAAATCAGTTGTATTCTCGTTATCGAATTCGTCATTGCATTTCGCGAATTGTCCAACTTCCGAAAGGGAGCCGAGATTTTCCTCTCCCCGTATCAGTCACATGAGCCAGCGATAATGGCAAAGATGATTTGTCCAGTAGTGGTTGGGCAGACAGGAAGAACTTGAAGTCTGTTCTTTATACCTGAACTGGCTGCACTAGTTCAAAGTTTCTCTTTCCTCCACATGAAAGGAAAAAGATAAACTCTGTACACACGCGGTCATTAATGCAAAATTTTACCAGAGAGATTTCTCTCTGGTACTGGCAATGAATTTCGGAACGCAATACTTGTCATCGTGTGTTGTGGACTTTAGCAGCTAACAAGACTGCCATGGACTACCAGCACAGCACAGCACAGACACGTGCAGCGATCTAGCAGATAAGATCGCATTGAGAGTCGGAAATTCAGTCAGAAGAAGAAAACCGCATTGTTTGCGGTCTTAAGATATCAAATGACTCAAGTAACTCACGAAAAGTTGATCAAGTTTGGCAACCTTCGATTTTAACGAACTTTATATATGTTATTGTCCTGTCCCTTATTAATTATAGGTAAACCATTTAATGATAAAGTTTAAGCATTCGCGGGAAAAATTTGTACTAATAACTAAAAACGTTAAACTTTTTTAACGTTTTTAATTTTTCTCGCGAATGTTTGAGCGGTATCAAGTGTTTTATCTATAATTAACGGTAGGACAATAACATATATCAAGTTTGTTAAAATCGGAGGAAACTAATTCTGATCATTCCCTTGTCAGTAGGAGACACTGACAAAAGAAGAGATATTATTTGGGTGATGTAAATACATATAAGGAATAGGTATTAATGATGGAAAGAAAAAGAGCGAATAAAAGAATTTGGCCAAATACCCATAAACATTTGGCTATTTGGTTTTTCATACTTTGAATTTTTATTATTAATAAATATTCAGATAGAGCATAGAGAATCCAAAAAGAATTCTTTTTAAATTTTCGAAATAGGAAATAAATTCTTTTTCTATCCCATTTATGTTTTAAAAACGTTCTTAAAAGCTTAAAAGGAATTTATATCAGCTTTTATATATATCACCAATTCTAAATCCTTTTTCGGATATAAAAGAAATTTTTGTATGCTCTGTTGTGTATTGCTATGAATATAAGTCATAAGAGATTCGACCTTTGAGGGCCAAAAAATATTCAGAGTCGAATCATCGTGTTACAAACGAATTTTATTAAAAATAAACTTACGATTATGCTTTACAATTGGTTTTTTATTTAACTATACCAGCGATACTTGCACATCTGGGAATCGCATTACTTGTTTGTTGACTACCTCGAAGACGTCAGGGTTTCCTGATTTTTAAAGACGTCGGCGTTCTTCGGTTTGGTTCATTGAAATGAATCATTGATCTCAGAAGATTAATCAGTGGTTTAACTTATATCTTCACCTACTGATCTACCTCCATTATCGTATGATATTGCAATTTCGTTTCGTCAGAATTCTTTCTAGTATTTAAGTAACCGGATAATATTATTTGAATAATAGCTGGTAGTCGGATCACAACTCTTTTAATAAATCTTAAAAGAATTTTTTTTAATTTATTTGGGACGCTAGTTTACACTAATTCATAAAGAATTTTAAAAAATGACTTTCAATTTTAATGATTGAAGATTTTAACTATTCTGTTTGGATAATATATTGTATTGAAGTTTAGAGGACGAATAGAATATAAAGCCTCAGTATTATTCTCTCACTCGTTTTTGAAATAAAGGTCGAAAGATGGTTACAGCAAACGGTTACATTAGTATTTGAACTTTGCGCGTTATCAACTCAAATTATCATTATCAATTAAAACTTTATTCAAAACAGTCAAAACAGCAGAAATAAACTTGAACATGAGTTAAATGCGCCAGTCAAGTATCGTTTGGCATGATTGTTATATAAATCATTTCAAACTTCTGTACGGTTGATAAGATTGTCATTAGAAAAAAAAAATATATATATATATATAAGTATACTTACAATACCTATACGACGAACTGGAAATTTCTGTTTTCCACTTTTCTTTTGGAAAATGCTTATCGCACTACTCGTGTTTGTAAATATACATATATAACTACGTCAAATGAAGATTTTACTGCAGCTTGGTTATCAGTTTGAAGATTTGTAGCTCGTAAATTTTTCATGAAAAGATTAATGATCCGGGATTTAAGTTATATAAAACTCCCTTGCGAAAATAATTTACTTGCTTGGATACAAGATGGGATTTAAGACAGATTTGATAAATTGAATACCTTCAAATAAGAATGCGTGGTCACTTGGCTCGCGTTTAAAGCACTATAATTTATAGAAGACGAAATTTGAACGTGTCATCCACTCATTGATATTTCAATAATATTCGAGGTTTTTTCGCAAAGTTGAAACTTTTTAAATCTCGGAAATTACAAGCGCTACTTACCTATAACGATACATCCATAAACAATATTTTTTCTTTTATATATTATTTATCAAAATTTATGAAAGTTACATAAAGAAAAATTTTGAGTCAGGTAATGTTTCTTTGTACAACATATTTAGAATGTACTGTATGTCGTGTAAAAGAATTAAATCTGTGCATGCGATTTATATTACCGAGAAAGATCTCTCATTCAGGTGAAACGGAAATTAAATTGAACTCACGTTTCAAATACGTATTTTGTAAATAACAACACTGTGTTATCACAAATGTTTATCTTTCAACAAGGTGCTATACAACAAACTGTGTACACATGACACACACGCTCGATCGTTCCGATGTTCCTGCTGAAAATCGGCACAAGTTCGCTTATTTTTTGACAAACTCCGCCCATGGAATACTATGCAATAATATAATTAAAATGTATTATGTAACGTAAACGTGTGTGTGCACTAACTAGAATGTCTTACGAGTCTCAATTTACATTGAGATCTCCGTACAATTGATCGACAACAAATAAATTTTAAGTTATTTTACATCATTAACTATTAAATGCACAACTGGTTAAAAAATAATAATTAAACAACCAATTTTATTCTTTTAGAAAGCGAAAAAAAAAGGAAAAAATATATTATGACTGCTCTAATGAATAATTCCTATATATTCAATTATATCGGAGATGATTGCGTGTGATCTGCGTAAAAACGCAAAAAAGATGTTCGTTACATTAATAAATAATGTAATTATGCGATAACAAATGATTTTTCCTTGTGAAAAATAGAAAAATAACAAACGAAAGATGAATAACAATATATGCATATACATATAAGCCAAATATGAGAAAGATTTCGAAAACAATATTTGTAAGAGTACCAATCTCTGTTAATCTGTTCCGGAGACGATGAAAACTATCATTCTTGGAATATTCTATTCTTCAAGTCGATTGAACTGTTCTGACGATATTAAATTCTTAGTTCGAGGTATAGTTTGTGGTAGACCCAAGGGACGGTAATTTTTTTATTACAAAAGTTGTATTTGCAAACTGTTTATGAAATAGTCAGCGAATCTTCGTTACGTCGTTCGTCGTTGAGGTTTCTGTCCTTTAATAACAACTGGCCGGCCTTTTATGAAACCTCGCTTACGCCGTGCAGTCTGAAACATCAATGTCCGACCCCCCATAACTTCAACTACGTTTCCAGATCAATTGATATATAATGATAAAAATGGCAAAACGATACGAAAAACCGCACCGAATAAAAAAAAAAGATCTATTATTCTTTACTGTAAGACTTTACTATAAATGTATATATGCATACCAACCTTTTTGCTAATATACGAATTTGCACGGCGCGTGATAACTCGCTCAGAAATCGGAATTCTTGGTCTATTAAACTCTGCTGGTTTCTTCACCCTACGAACGTGATTCAAGATTGATATCAATGCAGGACGTTTAGACAATAAAAATTGATCAGGAAGATAATAATACATTGAATTATAAGAGAAAGCTATCATAATTCACCTGTAAATCCTGACAAGCCAATGCTCAGTGGTATAAGCTTCTTCCAGATATGTTAACTGGAAGTTCTTATTGCCTATTTCCGCGTTACGAGTGCGATCGTAACCATAAGGCGATCGATAATCTATTTTAACGTCCCCGAATCGATAATAACTCAGCTTGTACATAAGCGAGTTTAATAGAGTAGGGGAACCTTCAGAATCGACGCGGAACTCTCCCCTTTCGGTGAAATAATCACTCTCGCGAATGTCCTGGGGATGTTCGCCTTCGGCGATACGGACCATCCATAGGAATTTGTTAATATCATCACCGCTATATCCAATCATCCCGCCAAAAATAATCAACACGTAGTCCACATCCAGGGACGTCATGATCTCGTAAGCAGCACTTTCGTTCGAGCTCATCGCTTTACCGACCAAAGCTATGTGCGAATTATTCCACGTATTATTGTCCACGAGGGTAGTTCTACAAAAAAGGAGAAATTTACGTAGCAATGTTAAATCGTTTTCATATATTAATTTAAATACATATGATCTTATATAAACGTTATACCTGTTAGCCATACCAGCAATCTGGTATCCATAATCCCACCAGCTCATGACCCTTGCGTCATTGGCGGTGTTTTGGGCTAACCAGTAGTAAGCCTCTCGAAAATCGTCCAAGATGGCCCTGCCGCCGTCATTACTGTAAGACGCCAACACGATAGATGGACTAGAATAAGCATTGCTAGTCACCCACGTGCAGTGCACGGTAAACATCATCAGCAGCATCAGCATGCCGATGACAATGACGTTACGGAGATTGGGGCCCAATCCGTCACCGTTTCCTTTTGACCTCTCGTGCTTCATTCTACGAAGTTTACCGGCTTTGTCGTATAATGCTCTACCGGGACTTCTCTCCCTTTCTTCCTCGCTCTCCTCATTGCTCTCACTACCGTTTACCCCGTCCCTGTCCTCCTCTTTGAGGAACAATTCTACGAGTCTGCTGACAGCGACACCAGCCAGCATACATACTACCGGAGTCAAGGTCAACATGAGTCTTACCATCACACCAGCGAAATAAACGGCACTTATGGCGTACAATACAACTGCAAGAAAGTCGAATATTAGTTATCATTAATGATATTTTATTCCAAAACATATTCCCATATTCGCAGATTCTTACCGAAAACACGCTCATCATTGACGTGTGTAATGCAGTACCAAAGACCAACCGGGAACAATGCGACAAGAACGTGCAGATCAAAGAAAAAGCTGAACCAAGTTGTCGGTTGATGTTCCGATACAGACGCTATTATAGGGATATGTATCTTGGCATAACCGGTATCCCATAATGAATAAAATCTACCGCTCCAGGGGGCAACGACGCCGGCGTACGTTAATACGATCAAAATTACTAGGAGCATAGCAGTTGTTACAGCCACCACACCACCGAAATATTTCATCTCGGACTTAGTAAGTACAGTTCTTAAGTATCTGGAATCAGAGAAACCACAACATGAATATACTGCAATATATATTATATTATGTAGTTATGTAAATGAAGTGAATAGTTATATTTTATATAAGACATTTTCAAAATGCCTGATCAAATTTCAACTCTGGTGAAAAATATGCTATAGACATAAATGCAAATTTTTCTTGTGTTATAAATATTGATAATTGCAGGATAGTATGAATAAAATATTTAAAATTAAAAATAACTATGCGAGTATTATCTGGCATTGGATATAATAATAAAATGTTATTCATAATTAAGCTATGTAATTCTAAATCTTTCAACTTACACTATTTTTACATTCTGATTTATTAGAAATGGATTTTAATAAGTTCTTTAATTCTGTTTTATCTTTCTTTCGTCTTTACGATTGTCAATTTAGACAAGAAAAGGTAATTTTCATCAGTCATTTGTCAGTCAGTTACTTGCAGATAAAATGTATTGAAATTTTACTAATATTTATGATTGTAGTTAAGAGTTCAGAAGCTGGTGAAATATATTGAGTTTAGAAAACATTTTAGGAATATGCAATTGCATCATTATAGATAAATGAAGGAGATTAAAAAATGTAAATAAATAAATACTATTGAAATACATACCTAAAAGCTGCTACAAAGATTATAAGACCGAATACACCACTCGCAGCCATATGTTCGGAAGTTCTGATTGGCTGAAAACCGACGAATGGTATTTGCATACTCAATAAAAGTCCAAGAACGTAAAACGTGGTGTAACTGGTAAATAACCGATTACTAAAGCGATTCAGAACCAATAAGGCAAACACATGGAGTGGAATCAGATTGATAATGAACACGTAGCCTCCCCATGCCGATACCATGTAGAAATAAGATAGGGCAGTTACACTCGCCCAGAAGATGGAGCCGGTTTTGACCGATTTAACCCAAAGGTAATAGGTAATTTGCAACGCGAAGATTGCAATTCCCTCGTTGTCATAACTGCCAGCTACAGATCTCGAGATATAGCCAGGTACAATGGCAATGAAACAAGCGGCGAACAAGCCAGCTCCAGCACTCCATATTTCCTTTGTTAATAAATATGTAGATATGGCAGTAAGGCCACTAAAAATTGGAGCTAGGAAAACACATATGTCTCTTATATGCACTGGTATGTTCAGAGAATGCAGTATGTAGTGTATCGATCCAGATGTTATCATGAGCCCAGGATAGACCGTTCCGCCGACAATCCGGCCCAATGGATACCAAGCCCGTTCGTCAAACCAATTTAAAAAATTGTAGAATCCATGTTGCACCATGTATGCCGTCGCTCTGTAGTTGAACCTGAATTTAACATATTGTCTTTATTACATCTCAATCGGCTAAAAATTTGTTGTTTCTCTAAAACACTATTTATTTGTCAAAATAAATCAATGTACAAACAACTGTAGGAACAGAATAAAAGTAGAAATTGTAATTATTTAATTCATTAACATTTATGTGTTTAGACACACAGCTCGAAATATCGTCCACCGTTTCGCGGTTTCTTGTTACGTAATAGAAAAATAACACAACAAAAATTTATCGTCCTTTTGCGAGATACGATAACACTTGACACGGTTGAATGACCGCGTGTCGGGTCTACCTACCAGGGGTCAAACTCGTGTATGATGCTCTCGAAACGTATGACTGCGAAAAGCCTCGAGGCGAAACCTGAAATCCAGGCGAGCAGGAGAACGGTGAAGGTGATGAGAGAGCTGAGACCGACGGCGTTTGTCAACGTGGAGGACTTCATTTGTTTGGTCGTCGACCTCTTGTCGGGGAACATGACCTTCGCGTTGGCCGATGACATGGAGGACGAGGACGATGACGAAGAAGACGATGGGGGCAATTGTTGCTGCTGCTGCTGCTGTTGCGGCGGCGACGACGACGACGGTGATGACGATGACGACGACTTGTTCGGCAACATGTTTTCCCGTTGCCCCGCGTCCGTCACGAGCGCGTTAGACGTGCGATACCGTATCTATATATCTACGTTATCGATACTCACGATGTGGCGTTCGCCATATGTGCACCAGACACCCGCGGTACCGTGCGCGACACGTTGCGCGAGTTATGAGCGGCGCGCAATGAATTATCAAATGTCTCGCTCTGCACACCTACACTTAGGAGGCTAGGACACGTCGAACGCCGGCTACGTGTTAACCATGACTTCCACCGTAGCAGTCGCGGCATCCGCACCAGAGCGCAGCAGTAGACAGGAAGTGGGTACGTTCGGACATGCGTTACCGATGACTTAGGTTTGTTCGGGTCGCATGCTCTAGGCTGCGGTCGACTCGACGCTACAAACGCTTCGCTACAACTGCAACGGAAGTTGCACCAAGTTGCACACATAATCCAAAGTGTGAGGAATTTTTTGGACTTGAGATAGGACCGGAAAATCCATTCAAGACACAACAGCAGCGTGCAGCAAAAAATATATTGTCTGGATATGTGGAAAGCGCACATATAAGTGAATTTCAGTTTCAAAATCAAAGGAGAACATTTACCAGTTATGGACGTTATGGTACACTCGTGGACACAAAAGTTGCAACAGATTGCAACACTTTTTCTTTTAGTGCTGAACTTGACTGCGTATTACAAAGGAGTATTACTATTCGGGTGTCTATAGATTGACACCAAAAGAAGGGTGAATGAGCGAAAAAGAATCTCTACCCCCGAAATTTCAATGGAGGGATGTTGGTAATCGGATAGATCGACAAGGGAGATGTTTAAATTTTGTTTAGTTAGAATGCAAATTCCTCTGTTGGACACAGGATTAATATCTGATCTAAAACTTTGAAATCC
>VBVQ01005242.1:0-12306 GCA_011636635.1 Tetramorium simillimum | reverse complement strand
GGACGGGGGAGACGGGGGGAGGGTCGGTAAAAGCTCGGATGGAACGGCGGTGCGTACGCGCACTCTCGGGAAGGGAAGGCTTTTTGCTTTGAGAACGACGGAGCAGATCCGTCACGCTGATGACGACGTCGACGATTCGAGTCGAGCCGATTGTCATGCAAATCACGGTACGGAGAGCGGCCCGTTATTGACTCGCGGCGACCGGTCTCGTCGCTCCCGCGATTCGCGTTCTCGTCTGGAGAGCAGGGAGAAAACCGAACCGCCCGTCGTCGCAGTCGCTTTTCCGCCGCCGCGGCGCGGCGGTGCGAATGTAGCGGGTAATTACACCGGGCTGAGATAGTAATTAGAAGGAGGGAACGACTCTGCCACTGAATAGAAAAATTGAAACAACTCTCCGTACGACGGGGTGCTGTTGGGCCGGATTTCAATGATCGGATCCGTCCGTGCGATTTTACGACGCTTTGATCCTTTAGCCGAGAAATTGCTCTCGCCGGTGAACGCGTGCGCGACGCCTTTTAATTTCGCGGATAAACAAGGTCGTTCAACATGATATTTTCAGCCGAGTATTTTCATTCTAGGGCAATTTCTCTATGTTTTATGCCGAAACAATTATGTTGATGCGAACGTAATTGCGTGAAAGAATTACCGCTGTTACAGCAAATTTGTAATTTTATTTATTTTAAATGAATACACATTAGTGTAAATGGACATATTGCGTTTATTCCCGTGGCACGGAGATAATTTCTCGATTTACATTCTGCTTTTCCATTTTCCAATTTTACACTCAAAGATCTAAAAACACAAAGATTATGCAGAAAATTAAGTACGTCGCGGAAATCTCTCTCTCTCTCTCTTTCTCTCACACACACACACTCTTTATCCCGTTTGCGATTGTACGGGGATTTATCTTTTTTAGTTTTCCTTTCTTCCCGACCTATCGTCGCGATTTCTAATATTGCTGGCGACATCCCCGGCGGAGTTCCCAGAGACAGGCGCGGACGAGCGCGAAACGGAAATTGAATGCGTCCCTCCGGCGGAAAAATAATGTCCCAGTTTTAGAAGTTTGATCAGGCGAAGAGCTCGTTTCGTCGCGAGATCACGACGGCGGCACGGTACAGAGCTCGTTCACCGCGGATCGACCTTTTTACGGTGAACGTGCATAGCACGATGCAGTGCACCTTTCCTGCGCCACTTGCGTGCGCACGGCGGCTCGATCTCCCGTGGAAATTGGAGAAAACTTTATTTGCCCCGACGCGGTCGTGGAAAACATCGGGAAACGCGAGAAATAGGAATTGCGCGAGCAAACCCCCTTACCGTTTGCGAACCGTGGCGAACAAGGACGCGCCCCTCGTGGCCAGTCCCGGTGTCGAACTTATTTCCACGTTGCGATACCGAGTGTCTCCCGTAGGGTAGTAAACCGTTCCGCGGCAAGTAGGGGAAGGTCTAACACGAAGATAGCCGGAAGAAATAGAAAGGCGAGCGCGAAGCTGCGTGCTCCTCGTTACTTTTCTAAGGATCAGGATGTTGGAGTAAATGAAATTAAATCGACTCGGAGGGAAACAGTTCCCTCGCAGATTCTTGCAACGAGAAAATGAAATCATAAATATTCACATATTTATTTCGCTTAAATACTTACATATATAATTACGACAAATTTCATCGAAAAAAAATCGCGAAACGCTTCAACGTGGATTCTTCGCGGAACTGCGTGAAAGGAAAACTTGTATACACTTGGGTGGTACGCGGTGCACAGTATGTATGGATGTGATGTATATAGGCAGGCTACGAAATTCGCGCTGCGAATACCTAAAAATAGTCGAAGATCGTGCAAACACTCGAGGCACCATTAGCCGTTACTATTTCCAGACAGCCGCTCTTTAAACAGCAGAAGTATTGGAGGAAATATCGGCGAGATTTCGGCGGAAATATCAGCCGGGCCTAACTTTCTTTGCTCACACCGGCGTTACCATATTTCCGACCGATTTCCCCGTCTCCATCCATATACCGTCCATTTACTTAAATCATTTCGCGATTGCTCCGTCGGCACGTGTCTAATATAAATATTTACGCCAGCCCAGCCAGCCAGGCTGACATCACGTTCATTTTAGGTTTTCCGACAAAGATCGACTCGCCCGCTCTCAATTCCTATCGGCTTACTTGGCTAAAATTACTCAGTGAGTAAACGTCATCGTGTAGATAAAGGTGCTATCGCGAAGTTACGAGTATATTATCTCGGATCTACGTGTGTGTCGGAAGTCCCTGCCTTCCGCAGGTAAGGATGACGTTGTTGCACAGAGTTCTTGATTTCATTTAATGGACTTCAACGATCGCGCAGCGCAACTGTCAGTCGAAACGAGGTCAATGGAGTTCCCGTAATCCTGTGACGTGTACAAGTCAATATCGAGCCAACTTTTTTCGTTACGTAATTTACACGCGAGCTTATCGGATTTTACACAGACCTCCGAGAGCTCGCTCGCTCGCGCGAACAAAAAAAAAAGCCCATAGTCGCGGAGCGAATATGCGAGAGGAGTTCGGGCAAGTGCCGGGGAAAATATTCTGGGCTTTTCCAGCGGGTTTTATCAGCGATAGGTCGGTCCGCTTCTACGCGCGAGGGCATGGAAAGAGTGTCCTTCCTCTAGTGCGTTTAGGTATTGTCGACGGTATCTCGACCGGGCAGTGGGCAGGCTTTGTGTTTCTGCCCCAGTTTCCGCCGGCCCGGCCGGCTGCATACAGTTTTGGTAGTACATTACAGCGAGGGCGGCAAAGGGCCGGACCATAAAACATTTACGCGTTTTCCATGTGTGCCCCGTGAGCGCGCGAGCGCGCGCGCGCGCCCGTCGTGTCAGGCACATGTGAGGGGGATATGTTACCACCTTGAGTTAAAAATATCCGATACATATCGCGCAACGCCGATCGGTATATTCGGCTGATTCTCCGTCGGCACAGAACCACAAAGCGCGCGCTTTTCGCGGTTTTGCGCTTTACGAGCCTTTCAGCATCCGTCTCGCGCGCGCGATTTGGTTCCGCTGCGTGCCTCGATCGATCGCCCCACGCCTACGCTCGACATTGCACGAAATAGTCTTCCGCTCGGCCATGATACGATTCGGCCTACGTAGGAGAATCATTAAACACTACCGGCCAGACGCGAAATGAGAAACATTTCTCCCCTCTTGATTCTTTTTTCGTCCTGAATGAATACATATATCCAATTCAAAAATCAGAAATGAAATATTTAATGATAAGATGGTAATTATCAACAAAATATTAATTATTAGGAAGCAGAAAGAATTAATTAAATTTCAAAGTCAATTATGCATTTTTAGAATTCGCATTTTATTACAAAAATTAAAAGCAATGAAAAATATGTTTCGCAACGTTTATATAAAAATCAATTCATATCAACGAAATTATCAATTACTAAAAAGAAGGAAAAAATTAAAAAATCAAAATGAATTATATACTTTTTAAATGCATACTTTATTAAAATATATTTAATTAAAAGGAATGAAAAATATGCTTGGTAACTGCAATATTTGCAAGCAAAATTGTATAAAAATCTATCTATGTCAGTGAAGCGAGTGTATATGTAGCGGTGGTGAACATTTCTTTGGCGATACGTATTTGCGCGAGTAATCCGCGACTGAAACTGCTCACTTCTAACGTCTTTTCCCGGTAGGTTCTAGAAGTTCGTTCATTTATATCTAGCCGGTGCAGAAAGCGCTGTCGGTCCAGTCGTTTTGGGCACCGAAACCCCAGGGAGAAAGAGAAAGAGAAAGAGAGTGAGTTCTCTTTGGTCGCATTCAACCGACATTAGCGTCACGCTCAGTAGCAAAGGAGACGGAAGTCGAACGTGAGAAAGAGATGTGGGCGTGAAAGGGAAAGAAGAAGGAAGCCCTTTCTATCTCTGGTAGGAAGGCTGAAGTTTGTAACTCCATTCGGTTGAAAGGGTCGCGGGGGGCATAATTCTGGTAGAGAGAGGCTATGACGAGCCAGCCAAGTTGGCCACCTTCAGGAGACGCCTCAAAGACTCTTCCGCTAATTTGATGATCCTCCAAAGACCTGGGCTGCAATCTGCCGCTCGGCTCGTGCTCCTTCAGACATAGACCTCAGCCGATCTCGCTACGTCACTCTGGCCCGAAGGGAACGGTTCCCTCCGAGGAGCTAAACGTCGGCTCTCTTCACCTTTCTCGCCTATACCCCTTAACCCTCCTCCCTATTCGCAGTTAAAAGGGCAGTGCACATTGTACGTTATACGTATGAGAGTAATATAGTAGGCTCTCAGTAAACTTTCATTTGTCCTCACGTAGGTACTCACGAGTGGCGAAGAGTTGGTAATTTTTAAGAGAGACTATCAAAAAAATATACCACATTAAATTCAAGAGCAGAGATTACGGTGACTAATAATGATTAATAATAATAATTAAATTTGACCGTTATCTGAATAAATCAAATTAATAATAATAAGAAGTCTTGTACGGTCGATGCTGGATCACTCGAAGAAATTATTGCAAAAGAGATCCTAGGACAAGGCTTCAGATTATCATGATTTGATTTGATGATTAACGAGAGGAATTAAATAGAAGAGCAAATATATATGTATATAAGTTGTCATATAAATTAAATTATTGGGACATTGAATATCATTGGAATTTGAACATATAGATTTGATTTACTATTCCGATTAGAAGCTGCCTTTTAAAACCGACAAATAATCGGCGCGCAATTTACTGACAATATGAACCGGAAATTAGATTATTAAAATTCACGCGAATATTATTCGGCTAATTTGGATCTAATTTGGATCAAGATCTAATTTGGATTATATAACATTCTTTCTTCTTATTTAATTGTACATACAGATTTCTTGATAATAACTAATGAATTGTAAATTATAAATAATAATTGAGGAAATAATTATATAACGATATTAGAGTACCGCCCAGCTTTAAGAAAACAGCAATATAGCGCGAGTAATTAAGTTTTTCTTTGCTCTTTAACGGAATTACATTGCGCGAAACGCTTTGCGGTGGTGTACGGTACGAGGTACGAGGTATCCGTGCTTTCCAAAAGATCCTTTTCTACAGCTCGTACGGTCTTACACGTATTGAATGTCTCGTGCGAGCTGCTTAATTCCGTGGGCAATTCGTTTGGGTCTCGTACCACGGGGATTACGGGAGATCTGATGAGTTCCTCGGGTAGGGTTTCGGCGCGACTCGCCGTAGAGAGAAGAGCCGGGAGAACCTTCTAGATTCCAGAGAAGAAAGGGAGGAGTAGCGAGGGTGAAGTAGGCGGCACAGAGGGCTAGAAGAGAAGCTGGGTCAGCGTCACCGGAGTGTATAATTGGCTTGATTGTCGGGTTCTAATCTGGTTCTGCTTCTGCCCCCTGTCGGGGTGGGACGTGTCCAGCCTGCTGCTAGTGGCGTAGAAGGGTCCGGGAAATACGAGCAATGTGGCTCGCTTTTCTGGTCCGTTTCCTTATTTGTAATATGTCCTTCTTCGGGTTAACATCGGGTTAATCTGCAACACGCCACGCTGCCGTCCACTCGGCTAATAGATCAAGGAAAGGTCTCCTCGAGAGCCGAGGCCACGCCTCGCACAAAGGAAGCTTGCATTATACATAAAAAAAAAATTAGGAAACTAACTGAAAGAGCTCGGACGGGGCTGCGTCAGAGAACGTTATCGCGGTAATGAATCGTGACAAGTCATAAAACTGAGTTACGGCATCCCTCGCAATTAGGCGACGAGGCATAAACAAGCTTCCCGACAACACTGAAAGCGACGTTGCGCAAATCGTTCTATGTGCCTTTATAATTTTTGCGATTCTATCGCCGTGGACATTTATGGCTACATTGTACGAACATTAGGCGCAATGAGTGCATATTGAAAAATTCAGAACATGCATCATGCCTGTGAAAAATAGCCGTCATATTTTCGCTGCGTAAAAAGTATGAGCACTAGTTATAATTAATGTTTATACGTTCTCGTAAACCTGAAATGATAATTAGCACTAAAAATATATTTTATGACCGTTTTAATTCTCTATAAGCGTATCTTCTGCTTAACGAAATTAGTTGTTAAGAGAGAAAAACAAATAACATTAAATTTGTATTACTATTTCACTGTTAACGCTCTCTATTTTCACTTTCATATTGTCAAATCTACATGAAAAGTAATATCATTGCTTATGTAATTTCGCACTAAAGTCCGTTTCGGTTTGTACTCAAGATCAACGAACGTTCTCTGTTAATATATGATTTCCCAGCATCATGTAACGTTAAGTTTGCTTTGCGCGAACTTAGATAGTTCCCCGGGATGAGCCTCGGGGAGTCTGTTGCTGCATAAAGTAGAGATTGGAATTGAGGATAATGAAGCAGCATCGATGGCTAAGATAAATAGTGGCTAAGACGCGCCCGGGGGCATTACATCCGCAAGGTATACATCCTCTCGCGAGGTAGTTACGCGATAATGAGGAAAATGGCCAAGGGTGGCTTAAGACGAGGCACTGGTGTGGCCGCGGAAGAGGAGATATTTTCGGAGACCAGCCCGCGGAAATTGCCTGTCCAATTGAATCGCAAACAATATGAAAATTTGTTCGAGAGTTTTGATTATACAAAGGAGGCTACGGTAGACGTTGGCAAAAGCAGGAAAGTGGGAGGACAAAGAGGACACGGACACATTCCACGATGGCGGAGCGAGACGGGGAGTCTTAGAGGCGCGCGGAAACAATGGGCCACCATCAGACTTGCAAAGTGGGATCGCATTTTTACTTTCAAATTAAATTATTTTCTCCGTTTCGTGTACGATTAATGCTCTTCAAATCCCAAGTACTTTTAATCGTCGAGCTCTTTCATTGATATTAGGCCATTAGCCGTTCATCGACGACAAATTATCTCGCTCGTTCATTTGGTTGTATGTAAAATTTCGCGTCAAATCAAATTGTGAAAAATGAAAATATTACATGTAACAAGAATCAGGAGAAAATATAACATATATATATTTTTTTCTCGAATAAACATATATATGTACGTGAATATGTAAAAGCAGAAAATCCATTAGGAAATAAATTTACGAAAAGAAAATGAAATCAGTATATTGATTAATAAAGTTTGATATCATATTATCAAATATATTCGCATGATATCGTTGATAGCTAACAAATTATTTATTTATTTATGCATCATGGATTATTTATTCTGACATAAATTATTTATGCTGAATGCAACATTATGCAGTTATCCCTGAAATGCTAATATTGCATCATTGTAAAATGTAAATTCTTCTACAATGAAAATGTTGTACATTTCTCGATGAAATAATGACAATATTATCATTACAATATTTGTTTCTCCATGTTTAATCCTAATTGTTACGCGATGATGAAAAAGAAAATGGTGAGCATTTCTCATAGAAATTATAGCTTTGGATAAAACGAGCAATTGTTCAAAGAAATAATTGTTAAGCTCATTATAAACAGCTGTTAAAAGATTTATTTTTTTCCAAGCGCCGCAAAATTGTTTGCGAGCTTCCCTATCTCGCGAAGCGAGATCAGGTGTTGCGAATAATTCCATTTTGAAGTCGAGAGGTGACGTAATCGCGCGAGTCTGATCGAAATGGCATAAAATCGATGGCGCGTTCGAAAGAGGCGAGGAGACTGACGTGCGAAGATACCGCCGATGTACCTCCGCGCGTGTGGCACAATTCACGGACGTGCAAATGTATGACGACCGCGTTATTATGGCGTATCGAGAATACACGCGGTATATGAAATGTAAAAGGGCTTTCGGAGCGGAGCCTCCGCCTGCTCGCGACCGCTTCTGGGAAACTGGGTCGCGTATATTTCGAGAATTGTCCCTTATCTCTCTCACGGCGCGTAACCACGAATTCGTTTCCCCATGAATTTCAATCGAGTCAATCGTGTCGCGTCGACGCCCATTGACGCCACTGTTACGTACGTGTGTCGTCGCGAGAGTTGACTTTAAATTCCCGTGACGATCGACCGCGCGACAGCACGGCTCCTTTGTGACGCGCGACGCGGCAAGGAAATGAGAAACGTCGAGAAGAAAGGGAACGGTCCGCGCATTGTTTTTTTAAAAGAATCCATTGGTTTTTAAAGGGGCGACGCGAAAGCGCCCACGGTAATGCAACGCTTACGAGCAAGTAAGTGCTGGTATTAATATTGAAACTCAAAACGCTACCGCGTACGTTGCACGGGGCCCCCGCTAAAAGGAGAGCTTTGTACCTCGATATAAGGTTTTCCTTTATGTATGCCGCAGTCAATATTACACACGCTAAATGCGAGCACGAGCCCGCTTTATTTTATCATGCATTTTGATCAGACTAAAGCTTCGATTTCGGCCAGGGAAATAATTGTTCCATTCTCTTTCTCAAATTATTCATATAAATTGATCGTCGCGGATTAATAGCTTTCTGTTTCGGTGTTCTATCGTTTCTGCAGTCGTCTCCATTTCCTCCAAATTATAAGTGTCTGTTCTCTTTTATGTACGGTTTTATGAAAATATAATAACCAAAAGGGACGGTCGCCCTTAATTTGCTGAAATTGCACAGCGACGATTCAACGTTGCGATTGTTTGTAACGTGCGATTTTCGAAACGATTTTGACGGGCACGAGACTTTTTATCAGATCGACCCACGCGCGTCACGATAAAGTGGCGTACATATTAAAAAATCAAAACACCGAGGGACGATGGAACGACTGTCAAGATGCAAAAAAGCGATACAGAGGACCGCGCGCGGGTTTATCCGGATGCCCGACGCGAATCGATGGCGACAACTTTGTGTCCCGTGGACCATTCGAGCTCCCTCATCCGCCGCGCCGTGCGCGCGTATGCGTGCTCGTGTGCACGCGTCCGCGACGCGGAGATACGGCCGCTCACGCGTACTAAACGCGCGCACCGGTCACGTCGCGTGTGAATGTGCGCGTAAACAGCCTACGAAAAGCTAGCGCGAGTTGAATGTATAGGAACAGGGACAGAGAGAACGAGAGCGAAGCATTTAGAACGAGAGAGAGAGCGATTAAGAGGGGGATGGACGAAAGAGAGAAAGAGAGAGAGAGAGGGTGGACAGACGAATACAGGAGGAAGAGACGAGAGAGAGAGAGAGAGAGAGAGAGAGAGAGTTGAGAGAGGCAACATAATGCGCGCGGTATACCGCGGCACTTCCGAATTACTCCTGCAAAATCTCCCCGCGTATTTGCATTCCCCCGCGGCGAGCACGGGCAGAAATTAATTGCGTACTTGCGCGAGCGACAATGAAACGCCGTTGTGCACCGGGTAAATCCTGTCGGCTACGCCGGAAATCAAAGACACTCGGACGATATTCTGGAAGTCTCGTCGCCAAAATTTCATCCCTGCCAATTCGGTTGAATCGTCGAGTACGTCGCGTGGCAACTGTGCACGTTATAGGCTCACGCTTGTAACAGTGAGATGAATTAGGAACGTGTCAGCAACGCCATTTGACACTAACTTTGGTTGAGTAAATTTCCTTTCTCCAGTTATATCGTAGATACGAGAATAATTTAGGAAGGAAGGAGGAAATCCGCGTAAGTCGGCTTAGCTTAAGACAGTTCATGCAACCGGGGTTTACTACACAATAGTTCTGCCGATGGTTTCTATCTAGTTTTGTGACTACCGTCCAAATAATATAGCAATAGCCCAACGACGGCGAATAAGTCAATCAAAGATATTTACTAAACTGAAAAGAAATTCTGGTTAAAAATGGACGAATCAGAAAATCTCGTAGGATTGATCAAATATTCTGGTTATTATAAAAGGTTATTATAATAGAAATTCGGATTATCATAAGTTATAAAGTATTGAGTTCTATTATAATAACCAGAATATTTCATCAACCTTACAAGATTTTTCTGATTCATCCATTTTTACCCAGATTTTTTTTCAGTGTAGCATTACAGAATTTTTCAAATAATTTTACCCCTTTTAGATCATACTCTTTTTATACATCGCCATTATTTTCGGCCTTTCATAATATTGAATAAATTTTTATTTAAAAAGAAGAATATTTATATTTGCAGTTTTTTTTTACTCTGCTGTTCGTAACAAGTGTAATCCAGAAATTTAATTCGATCATTTTGATAATTGGCAAATTAGTCACTCCGGAATGAATTTACGCGGTCGTATTCTTACATAATTAGTTTTCATCGTTAACCATCCTTTTTGCCGCGGATGCTAAAATTGGCAAGTGTTGTATTCCGCAATAAGGCGCGAACATCTAACGCGAGCTTGCCGCTACGAAATATCGCGGCAGGTCGTTAATATCGTGAATAAGCGTTATCTCGCGCGACACAATGTGACAAATCGCGCCCGGTTTTGCCGTTGTAGTGGCGTCGAATCACAACGACACAATGCGGAGTAGTTCTCGCGTATTGCGCGCGCGGTCTCAGCATATTCCGCTTCAACTCCTCACGAAGTTCTCGTTCTTGGGTAATTACTTGTCCTTGCGGAGGAGTTACACACCAGCTGTCAGATGTACAAGCGGCGCTACAATGATTGTTCAATCGGCTTAATCGCGGTCGCATACTTGTGACCACGTGAATGATAGATTCGGGCAAATTGCATAAAATATATGCATATACGTCTCCTTTCTATTCTCTTTTAATTTAAAAGCATGACAGGTATGTGTATATTTGATACACGTTCTTGTAAATACACGAAGTCCTCGTCTTTGTGAAAGAGATCGCGCAAAAGAGTTTTTTTTTTATGAAATACTACGAGGAAAGATACGCGAAACCAATTGTTTCAAGCATGATCGCGCTTGCGATACACTCGTGCGCTGGTGGAATTTTACTCTGAACGTTTGACATTAACGCGGTGTGCCAACGATATTTTCTTACTTGCATTTTATCGCGTCCTTCTACTCGGTGCCGGAATGCCAGACGAGCCAGAAGGTATCCCCTTCGGCGACTTGTTTCGCGTAATTAAATCCAGGCAACCCGACGAGACGTCGGAGCTTGATAAATGAAGTGTTTCGCCAGGATAGAGTAGATCTCCTCTTCGTCAGAGTCGTGGCTGTGGCGAGCGGCGAGGTCGACGAAGCAAGGGGTCATGTGAATATTGCAGGACCTCGCACCTCTCATCGCCCGTCGTCGGACTCACGTCGACACATTATTTAGCATACATAGACCGTGTAGTTCGCACTTTAGACTGCGCTTTGTGGGGCAGGATCACCGCAATCGTCTCCTTATCACTGTGATTATCGCGTGAGGAAGTTGCAATTTAATTTATTTACTTATACGAATTGCAACAAATTGTACAAGCTCCAAAAGAACGATAAAATGATAAAGCTTATTATATATAAACCTGTGATGTTTCTCTCAACTTGTGATAATATACTTTACATAAATTTTTGGATTTATCATTTTATTAGATTGCAAATTAACTGACGCGTGTTCAATATTCTGCGTATTATAGCGCGTCTACCACGTGTACGCGTCTCTAGCCAGTTCACAAAGACAAATTTCAGCAGTAAACATGTCTGGATCACTGCCAGCTGTACTTTTTTTGGGCAGCTTTATCGCACTTCAGCTTATTCAGCCAACCTCAATTTTCAGAACAGGATTAATGATTCTCTTTATCCGTTACTTCCGCGATAAATAACGCGCCGGCGACGTTAAAACAATGCGGCCGCGTATTTCTGAAATTATGGTAATTTTTTGCCGTACGTAATTTACACGCCGAAAGGTTAATTAAGTAGCATCTCATTAGAGCGCAAATTTCGTAATGTTTCTTCCGTGAATAATCCCGGCGGCCGCCGCCGCCGCCGAGCTTTCGGATCCTCGTTTTTCGACCGATCGCACTCTGATCATCATATTCAAACGCTCGTATACGGAGATACGTAATTCAAAGGCTCGCGTATCTCCGGCGCGCGGACATATTTCAGCGTCGGTCCTCAACCGTGCGGCCTATAATCCCGAAGGATTTGTCGTACACATGTTTCCGCGCAAACTGTCCTCGAAATGTTCGATAACCCTCGCCGCGCGGTGGGGCTGGATCCATGGTGGCGGGAAGATCAATGTCGCGCGTTTGGTTGCGAATGCCGGATGATTTCTGGTTGCACCTGAGGCCGTCCGTGAAGTTCACGCTTGTCACGCTGCCGCCGCGTGATGTATGCACGCCCGCACCTGATACAAAATTTCGCCATTTATATTCGATCGATATTCGCCTGATAGCCGTGGACAGATTACGCGTTCCGCGATTCGGCCACCGAACCGTTCTCCTCCCCTCTCTTTCTCTCTTTCTCCTCCTTCCTCTCTCTCTCTCTTTCTCTCTC
>VBVQ01005241.1:0-12307 GCA_011636635.1 Tetramorium simillimum | reverse complement strand
CTTCCAGCAACTCGTCTTCGTCGGTGAATGCTGTCACGGTCAATGCCGTCAACGCCGTCAACGCCAACACGGTGACGACGAGCGCCGCGGCTACCGCGGCCGCGGCCGCAGCCGCCGCCGCCGCGGCCACTGCCACCGCCGCGGCTGCCGCCGTGGCGATCAACAGCTACAAGGTGCAAGAATACAAGGACTTAGAATACTATTCGCAACCGCTCCACGTGGACTGCAGCGTCGAGTACGAGCTGCCGAGCCAGGCGAAGCCGCCGCCCGGTGGCGGCGAGCCCCTCCTAATGATCCATCCGTGTTACTATCGACGCGCTGAGCGCGAGAGGAGGAGCCCCTTCGTCAATAATTTGCCGCCCCCGGCGGCGCCGGCGACGGCGCCCATGTCCGCCTCCCGCAGGAACGGTCGCAGGAGCGCCGCGGCGGCGTCCACGTCCGTGACGGTCGCTACCGCAGCCGCGGCCGCGGCGGTCGCAGTCGCGGCCACCTCCTCGACGACAACGACGGTCGTGCCGCCGTCGAATAACATCGTCGTTTCCTGCAACGTCGTATCTGCCTCCGTCGTGTCGCCGGCCAAGTCCATCGCGTCGTCCTCGGTCGCTGCGGCGGTGGTAGCTGCCGCGGATTCCGGTAGCGGCCTCATATCCACGAGCGGCCAGATGTCCGCCGTCACCATGGCTGCCTCGTATCGTGCGGCACTTAATGTTGCGGCCACATTGTCTCAGCAACAACAGCAGCAACAGCAGCAACAGCAGCAGCAGCAGTCTCAGCGGCGACATCATCCCCAACCGCAGCAGCAGCAGCAGCAGCAGCAGCAGCAGCAGCAGCAGCAGCAGCAACCACCGACTCATCATCATCATCACCAGCATCATAGAAATCACACTCATGCTCATCATCAGCAACAGCAGCAGCAACAGCAGCATCATCCCCAGCAACAGTCTCAACAACGACCCGTGACACCAACGGCTTCCGGTACCGCCGACATCATCTCTGCCGACGAAAAGGCAGTCATATCAGGTATTTATCAACATTACTTCCGCGCCATGCGCGCCCACAATCATCAACACCGCCAGCAGCAACAGCAGCAGCAGCAGCAGCAACATCGTACCGCTACCACTCATCAGCTCCATCATCAACCTCACCAAAGCGACCGAAGTTCCTCCTCTTCGTCGTCGGTCACGTCTCCGACGTCCGCGTCAATCTCCGGTATTCTACGGCAGACTTATCAGCAAGCGTACAGCACGATTGCGGCCACGAGCTCGAGCTCGGGCAGTCATCATCGCACCGGCACATCGGCGGTCTCGGCGGTCGCCCATCATCCCTACAGGCGACCGTCGGTGACGTTGCTGTCGCGAACGGCTTCGTATATCGGTCAGCAGGCTTCCTCTTCCTCGTCGTCCTCCTCATCCTCATCCATCTTCGGTGCTTCCAACGGCGTTTCTGCCGCGGCCGGCGTCTCCAGCGTTTACGCGAGCACGATACACAGGCATCACGCGACCTCCCTGCACGCTCTTCAGGCCGCCGCTGGCTTCTACGAGACGCCGAGTTATCATGCCCTCCTGCCTCAAAGTTAGACGACAGCCGAATGTCCGGGCGGTTTCGCGGCGTTGCGTGTCTACGCGTGAACAACAACGGCAACGCGATCGCGGTCGTGCTATTACGAATCAAAGCAAACGTGCCGCGAATCTCGATTACGTGAATTCGCGCTAATTCGGAGTCTGCTCTCGAGTCGTCTTCCTTCTTCATTCTTTATCAAGCTCTCGTGAAAAACCGTGAGAACTTGATGAGAGGAGAAGCTAAATCGAAACGCAATCTCGAAAGACCGTTCGTGTCGGATAAGAATTAAGGAAAAACGTTATGGAAATTTTAAAAGGCTTTTTCTTAATGTCTCAATACGCGCACGTTTGCTCGTAAAGCGCAATTCATAATAGCATCGCGAAACAACAGGAGTTTATTATCCAGCGGTCGTATGTACAGCACGACGATCAAATTTCGACATGAAATCCTCATTGTCGATTGTTGTTTGCGCCGAGTATCCCCGAGACGTTCCACGTGTAGATTATGTACAGACTATCATTTTACGCGTAATTTACGTAGACGATGCATAGTCGGTATAGGCAACACTTATTATGGCTGTGCTCTGTCCTTCTTTCCTTCTCTTTTTTCCGGACATTGTGTTTGAGGAAACCTGTACTTTATAATCGCGCGATAATTTATAGTTGTCTTACAGTACCGATCATTTTACAGTACTATTTTTTCGTACGCATTGGAGGAAGTTCGATTGATACATAGTTATCAACGAACGTTACTGTTTTCATTTGCGGATGTGTATAATTTATATGGTTTGTAGAAATGGATGCGAGACGAGAGAGATTCGCGTAAACGTCAGAAGATAGTACGCGGAGAAAGCACGTGATGTCTGTATGTGATTGTAAATAATGCAAATACAATAATTTATATTGTAAAACCTTGAGAAGATCTCGGATCTTTCTGACCGAAAATAAGCTGCAATGCAATAGCTCCCTCCCTGGTTAAATTCGAAGGAAACGCTAAAGACTTGGGCACACAAAGAGTCCTTTCGCGCGCGGTTGATAATCTGAAGTAATTTCCCTCGGTCCCCCTTTTACGACCCGAGCGATCCTAACGCAGACTTTGATGTAGATAAACAGATACCGTCGATATATATATACGTCATTTAGCAGACATTTTTACAAGCGGTTTTTCTTTTGACAGTCGTCTGCGAAGGCGAACTGGGCGACAGTTGAGGCATTTTGCATGTAGACACGGCGTAGACGCCTGTGTTAACTGCTCGCTCTTTCTCGCAGTTGGAACAGATTGGCGAGAACGAATAATTCGCAGGCGCATTCGCGACAACGACCTAAATGGCGGACGCCTCCTTCGCCGAGACACGCGGCTATATCGGATTATGATCCGGGCGGTGCAGTTCGCCTCGATGTGGAGCCACCTTAATCCGGAGAGAGAAGGATGAAGAGAGAGAGAAAGAGAGAGAGAGAGAGAGAGAGAGAGAGAGAGAGAGAGAGAGAACCCGCACCCGCTCTCTTGCTCTGTTCCGCGCGACTTATCATCTCGATCGTTAAAAGTGCATGCGGGTGGGTCTATAGCGCGCATAGTCGGCATAGGGTACATCTGTCTCCCCGCGCGCACACACGGGGTGTCGTAAAAGCACGGAGAAAAGCCGCCGTATCGCTCCGCTCGACATTAAGATTCACGTTTGCGCGATATCGGTTAACGCCGATCTTGAATCACTGATTCCATCTCTTTGCGTATTATATTTGACGACTCTTATCTGGAAAGAATATGGATCTTTAATGCAAGAGGTGTCCCCGGAGAAAGGATCCGGTATCGCACTCGTTTGTCTGCACGATATCGGTTAATGTTGAATTTAAGCAAGGAAGCGTTTAGTTAACTTAAGCATTAAGCGACATTAAAGGAGCCATTAACCGAAGGAGATCTTAAGCCTGCTTTCCATATCTTTTATCGTTTACGCCTGGATTTTCCTCTTGAAAAGAATTTTATCGAACGCCGTTTTTCTCAGACGGTTAATTTCAAGCGTAAATCGACTAAGTTTCGAATTTAACATCCCGTTAAATCGGAATCTTCCAAACTTCTTCAGAACCTTCTACTTGAGATTAAATTAAACGTGCTTCGTAATGTGTATTTGCCAAAGTCCGACTTCACCAAAGTCATCCCTAAACTTGAACCGCTTGAAAGGGAGGAAGAGAGAGAGAGAGAGAGAAAAGAAAAAGCTGACTCGAGGACGAGGGTGAGACTGTTTTTCTTCACCGCGTCGTCGCTCTTCTTCACCACTTTTGCTCTTTCAGACACACGTACGCAGGCCGCGCGATTCGAAGAAGTCCCGAGTTGTGCGTGGACACCCTGTATAACCGCCGTCGCCGACACAACGATCGTACGTGCCGTGTTCGTTGTTGACGGTGAGCGGGTGGCCGGACGGACGGGCACCGAATAAACACACGTCGTGCGCACACATGCAAGCGTGCACGCACGGCATACGCGCGCGTGCACGCTCACACATACGGACACCACGTATGCATGCGCTCGCGCGCAACATACGTATTACACTAACGCGCGCAAGCCGAGCGTACATATTACACACACGCGGCGGCCTGACGGATGGGACGGACGGGATAGGAGGGAAGAGGGACAGTTGAAAATGGTCGTCGCTCGTACACACGTCAGGCATGCGTTTCATCCACCTGCAATGAGCGCGACTTCAGGTAGAAAAAAGAAATTCCCGTTTGCTTAGGGCCGCATTAGCATCCACTACGTTCTGCCCGGCGTTTTCGGGGGCCCTGCCGTTTGAACGCCGGCCCCTCTCGAGAACTCGTGAGATGTCGCTCCCCCCCCCCGCCCCTCCGTCTTTCCGCCCTTCTCGCTCGCTTCTCCATTATTCAGTATCCTTTAGAAGGATAGAGGACGTGGCCGGTATTCTTGAAGGATGGACGGTACGCTCGCTTTCGGGAACTCTCCGGTTTCACGATTCTCGACGGCACCGTGGATTCGCGGTTCTATCGGATTCGAGGAGTCCACGAATTCCTGGCTCCCGTTGCACGGTTAGAGAGCCCTTCGCGTATACGAATAAATTTATTCTACTCTCGAGACAACGCGCGGAGGGGAAAAAAATTACGAAATTCCTCTTATCTTCAGAAAGACGCGAGACACACTCAATTTTTGATCCCACGAATCCCCGGTTACGCGTATCCTCAAAGCCGCAGATCTTTGTGTCCACAGTTCCGCGAAGCCACAGATTTTCTCAAGTTCGCGTACGGGAAGGAGCGTCGGATGTCGACGTTCGACCGCAGATACTAGAAGATCGGCTGAAAGTGTAGGAGAACGAGGAACAAAACTCTTTGCGCCTGTCTCTTGCGCGTGAGAGAAATCTTTTCACAAATGACAGTGATTTTCTATTTCAATTTCATCTGAATTCTACACAAAGAACATTTAATTGTGTATAGACTTGTTGCAAATCTGACTTAATAAATAAAATTGTTTAGCTCGGTATATACCTATCACTTTATATTACATTTCATTAAAAAAAAACATAAGATTTTCTGCAGGATTTAACACATCGAACTCAGATGCTTTTCGTCGAAGATTTCGAATATCAGAGAAATAGAGTTATAAATCCGAGATTCGAAAGAGACCGATAAAGACAATAAGAGCCATGGCGAACACGTTGTAATAGAGGGTCCGATTTCGTAACTCTACTTCAGAACCGTCCCGATCGTTTACCTTTACTGGTAAATTTATTAGTGCTATGATTCATCGTCGGGGATAATGACTCTTCACAGTTCAGCTCGTCTATGACGGACCTCAGATCCAGGTATAAAATCAGGTCGTTTATTTAGGTCCCGCGGCACTTCTCTCGTGCCAGAATACTCTCTCCCGAGATCTCTTTCGAATTCCTCGCCTCCATTATTCAGCGTTTCCAACCGAACTGCCGCGATGCGACCAGACACGATGTCGTGAGAGCGAAAATCGATGCCGCGATGACGCGATCGACGCCGAATGATAAGCATCGTTATAGGTTTTGCCGGCGACGTTTGCCGCGCGATAGCGACCAGTCGTTTCCGGCCGACTAGAATCTCGCTTCCCTACACAGAAAACGCCCTTTTCTCGATTTCTCGTCTTCCGCGAGGCTACTCTACCTATTTCATCACGGTGATTTCAACGTGATTTTTACGCGAATATTAAAAAAATATATATTTTCAGTCTGACGGTAAACAAATGTTACGTATACGTCGTAATTAAGTTTCACCAGTAGAACAATTTGGAGAATCATAAATTTATATGTAAGTTATAAAGTTATAAAGCAGTTCATCGAGAGAGATACAAATAGAGAGAGAGAGAGAGAGAGAGAGAGAGAGAGAGCATTTCGCAGCCCCTTGTTGGCGGCGCGGTAGGGTTAATTATCCGAGTTCTGAAATTATCCCTCTTCTCCCGCGGGAAAGATATAATCCGAGGTTTAACCCTCGGCAGGGCCGAGTCCTGATGTGTAACATAGCGAGCCGAGGGTGAGAGTCATTTATCGTAGGAAATTCGGGAATATCGGGAGTTAGTTGCGAAAACGTCAGTTTTACTGCGGATTAGTCGGGCAATCCGCCGTTCGAAAATTAAAGTCGATGCTTCTCTGATTCTCCATGGGAAAACTCGCCGGTCTACGGATCATTACGTGCAAGATCGATAATTGGCGCTTCATGTTCAGTTTTCGGTCAGGCGGGGTGGAGGGGGAAAAAAAAGAAGCTATAGGATTACGATTCCCCTTTCGTAGAAAGGCGCTTCACGAGCGCCTTTACGAGGGAAGACAAAATTGTCGCGGCGCAATTAACGACGAGGAGCGACGACGGCGCAAAAAACGATGTTTGCCCGAGATCGAGATACTCGTCTCACGGCGCTTAAAGCAGCAATTAAAAGCTCGTTACTCACGTCCGTCTATTAATTATTCGAAAAACCGGCCGGGCGTGTCGCGCGGAAGCGGAAGCTCCAGGAGATCCGCATCGAACGTCAAACTCGACGTCGACGAAGCGGCCTCGGTAGAATGAGAAATCGAAATCGTGGATTTTAACGGGATCCAAAAAGTTATCGACAAGGTTCGATCCTAAGGTTTATTTTCGAGCTTCCCGTCGTAAATTTAGAAAAATAATGACGTTTGAACATTGAAACGTGATTAAAAGACCTAAATCAAACTGCAAAGCTCAGCGAGACACTTTTGAGCAAGTACCTTCACTTAGGGCGTAGAAAACAATCAATTTTTGAAAATCGTTTAGAAGAATGGATTCGTAGCGTGCCGCAAACGCAATTTCGTCCTTTGAGAGATTCGTGACTGACGCACGCGGGGGTCGGCAGCGGGCGGTCTGATGACCGCCGTCCTTTCATTATGGCCAGGTGATTCATCTTTTGGTTTGTGAAGGTAGGAACGGAGCACTGAAATTGGTATTTTCAACTTATATATACTTTTGCCCTGGATTATTTATAAAGCAACCGATTAGATTAGCTTTCTAGCGAATGCGAGTTACTATTGTTTGCCTCTCGCTTAACAGGTTTCCAGGATGAAGACTCTCGAATGTTCTAAAATCTACCTGTAGGCGGCCACTCGCTAAAAGACTTAACACGTGACCGACAATTATCTTAACAGACAGCGGCCGAACCTCCCGCGCCGCACTTTTTTTTTCCCTCATTCATCGAACAAAGAGACTTACTGATCTACGAGAATAGCCTACGAGAAAGGTCAATAGTAGAGTTTCAGTCGACACGGTCTAGACGTTTACAAGTATACAAGAAATTACGCTACTCTATTTTTATTTTCATGGTGATAAGGTTCGCGTAAGCTTTGAAGCGTGCGATGAATAAAAATTTAGTTTTTTGTTATACAAAGATCGATCCGGTCGATTGTTCCAATACAAAAAAAGAGAATCTATGATAAACGCTGGTACACGAGTCCCGAGTACGTGCGTTTGGAAAAGAGATATTATAAAAGCACGCACGTTTTTCGTTTCAGAATGAAAGCACGAGGTAAAGACATACCTTACGTTTTCGTAAAGCTGCATTTTTCGTGCGTCAACATCTGTTGCTCATTTTTGAGGCATTCGCCCGTGAACGTTATCGTTATCAAGATAAGCATCAATCACCCGGCCGCGCAGCGCGCGTGAAATTGTAATATACAATTCGTATCTTTTACGATTTAAATTTTTTCACGGCGCTTATTTAAAATCTTTCATTTATGCGGAGCCGAATGGTGCCATTTCACGAGCATAGGTGAATAATTTTTAACCCGTATTTCTCCCGCGGCACGCTTCGATAAGTAAGAACAGACCGATTTGCTCCGTTTTATTCATACAGACATATCAGAATCGTCAATCGACGGGCGTCAGGCTTGAAAAAAAAAAAAAGAGGCCTCGGCGGTATGTGTTAATTACGAACTGGGAATTAACTTCGAACACCCCGTATCTGGCATCTGTCGCTAAACGCATGATATGAATATGGGCCTTTGAATCTGCGGAGGTCAGGTCTTGAGCTCCTGTTTCCTGCAGACCCCGTCCGTCCCCACCCAGTGACGTAACCATCGACCGTGCATCCTCACGTGCACACACACAGTGCCGTGCGCATATACACAGCGCGCGCGCGCGCGCGCACACACGTAGGTCTCTCGAAGCGTGTGCAATGGCAAGCTCGTTATGAGTAAAAACCTACCCAGTTGTAGGAAATTAACGAACATAATACGGACCGACGTTGATGAATTTGCTAAATTCTGGCACTCGGGCTCCCTCCCCGCCGCAGATCCCGCCTCTTTCCGCAACCCTTTCCACATCCCAGCCCCCCTTTTTTTTTTCGCAACTCTCTCACGTCGCGGTCGCGTACAGGAAATGGAAACGGCGACCGCGTCGCGTCGCGCCGCACCGCGTCATAGTCATCGTGGTCATTCTATATATCTCTCTCGCTGCCCGCCCCCTTTTTTCCCTCACTGTCCCTCGTATCGCTGCGAGCCCTCTCTGTGTTCCTTTTCTCTTTCTCTCTCTCTCTCTCTCTCTCTCTCTCTCTGCCGCGTTCTCAGTGTGGCGCATCTCTAGAAACCCGAACGACGTCCGAGCCGGCTCGGGTTTCGTCTTTTTTGTCCTGGGTCCGCCCTTTTCAAAGCGCGCGCTCAAGGAGAAACGGACGTAGACGGGGGGGACCGTATTTCGTTCGTTACACGGTAACGATCGATCAACGTGACCGCACGACCGCACCGAGCCGCACCGAGCGAACCGCGGCGAGAGAGCGCCGGGACCGACGAGGGACGGCCCATCCTGGGGCAAAGGGACGCGGTCAAAGATCGGTTACCGAGGCCCTTCCTCTGGCACTCCCCCTCTTTGAGAGGGCTCGAATTTTCCAACTATTTTGATGAAATATCTCGTTATCTCATTTTCCCTGAAAATTACCAATTCCCATCTCGTGAACGCGATATACTGTATGTACTTGATAAGATACTGTCGCGTATATAAACGAGAAATTCGTATTAAACCCGAACTTATTCAACAGATAAAAGATTGTGATTGATGCCTTGTGAAACTGCGAAAATCAATTAAATTGGTAAATGCGACATTTCATTTAAAGCCCGAGATAGCATTTGGAATTGCGGAAGATGTTATTTTGCTCCGTCTAAAGACTTGTAGAATACATCGAGCATCTAAATACATTTAATTTTTCGCATAATTAAGCTATAATTTAGTTAAAGTATAATGTGGCAGCGCGCGCGTTCACGAATTTCGCGAATAACAATCTATAATACTTCTCGGAAAAACGTCGTTCGCCGAAGCTCCTCGGGCGAAAAGCGCGTTTATTTAATCGCCTCGAGCATATATTTCAAAAAGTCATTAGCACTCGCGCGTTTCGCAGAAAGGGCCGTCGGATTTAACCGCGTCCGTAATTTCCCTCGTGTCGGGCCGGCCCTCGTCCGTGAAAAATGTGCGCCGCGGCGGATCCCGAAAGAGGATCGACGGGGCATTTTGGCGGACACAAAGGCGGGGAATTCGCGATCACGGCGCGGTGCCATATGGAGGGAAAAACGTATGTGGGGAAGCCGGAGGACCGCGAGAAAGCCTAGGAAAATCGACGCTTCTCTCCGGCCGTGCCGTGCGATTCTTATTGATCGAACACGCAGCGTTTATTTCCGATTGTTATTTCAAATGCCCGGTGCAGGAAAAACGCCCCAAAACACAGTCCAAAAAAAAAAAAAGCTAAAAGAATCGAAAAATATCACATAAAAATTTGAAAGTAAAATACATAGAAAGAGCTCTCTAAAATGTATGGAAAATATCTTACGGAGCAGCAACAATATGATTTACGACGGCTTAGGACGTTTCTTTCCAGGCCTAAACCTTTTATCATTATCCTTTCATCGCATTTAAAGTTATTTCAAAAGAGACGATACTTAGAATGGCACTTTTTCTTTCCGCTTAATCTGTGGACAACCGTCGGTGGTCAGCTACGTTCTTTTCGAAAGAATTTTCAGAAGAAAGAATTTAGGTTACTAGCACCGGATAAATTTCTACCCAATACTGAAATTTTTCTATTCCAGCACTCGTTTCGTGGCTTTCTGTCCTTGATTATAGGCGACATCGCATTCCGCTGATGTTGGCCAATTTTTGCCGGTCGTCCAGATCGGCGCCTTTACCTTCGCGCGCATCGAAGCTGCACGGAAGAAAAAATTTGCCTCGGCGGCGGCGCGGAATTTCCGGGGGAACGGGCTCGGTTTTATCTATCGTACGAATTATTGACGGGATGTGAGGGAAGCAGGCGGCTGGATATATACAGGGTGTCCGACAACCATGGCCGCCCGAGCGGCTCGCAGATGACGGAAGGAGTTATTTCGTAATTACACGTAATACACGTAATGCAATGTAGTGCTTAAGACTAACGAAGCGTGGTGTATTATCGTCGTTAATACTTCCGAAACGAACGCGGTATCTTAATGACGTAACGTTAATCGACATTTATTAACCGCTTTAGTATCGTCTTTAATCGGCATCTTCGTTAAAGTAACATTGATTCTCTCATTAGATGAGGAATCTATTATTAAAGAGAATCAAGGTCGGAAAATATACAAGATCGGCGTAGAATTTCGACGGTCGTGGCGATTCACGGAGTTTCCACCTCTATTTCCAAGACGGTTTTAAGATTCTCTTCTTTTCCCGGAAGATTCATCTTCTTCCACGAACAATTCGACTCGCTAAGCGGAAAAGTCGATCGTTTTCTTAGAAACTCGCGATCGCCGTCTAGATGTTTCACTGAGTAATTTCCGAGACCGGTCGTTTCGACCGCACTATTTTTCGATATTGCCGATATTTGAGGAAGTTAACGAACGATTTTTTTACGCGGCCACAACCAGCCGATAGCCGCCGGAGTTATTACGACCCTCGTCCCTTCGGGACACAGTCTGCTAGCATACAGGGTGTCCGAGAGAGTCGTCGCCTTTACCGCAAAATATTTTTTATCGCCCATCCGGCAGTCGCTGAGGACTATATAACGAAATATCCAGTTTTTTAAATTTTATCTAAAGCGCGTTGAATTTTTTCCACTCAATTTCTATTAAAAGTAATCTTTTTTCAGGAACATTATCAAGAATTTCATATTCGAAAAATGATTTTCAGTCCATTGTTATTTCCCTAACGAATTCGCATTTTAGGTCGAATAATAAATCCGAAAGATTACTTGAACGCGCGCATACGTAATTCCCGAGCCCCCTCTTAGAGACCCATTATCCGTCACGGCTCGGGGCACGACTGCTGCTGGGGTTAGATTTCAACGTAGGCCGATAGATATTTATACACCGATGCGGGATATGGCAGAGGATGGGGGAATTATCGTGTCTCGTTGAAACCCTCGCCAGTCGCTTCTCGTTATGTAACGTCGGTCACGACATTAGGTAATTAAGAAGCGTTCGCGAGCGAACGAGCGAGCGCGCGGAAACATCGTCGCAGTCGGCATTGTGCTCTCTGGAAAGGCTTCCGGACGGCGTCGCCGGACTTCACGGATTGGGGATGAAAAACGGGCGCGTTATCCGTCGCGACACGGGGAGAGCCGGTTTCAAAAGCGCTCGATGAGCACTAACCAGCCGCCGGAAATTACAGTCCGATAACGGACGCTTGTTAATGAACTCGGGGCAACCTTGAGGCGCTTACGGGTTTTTATAAGGTCCGAGATTAGATACCTCGCTGTTTCTCGAGTTTCTAAAGATTTTAGAGCGCTGAACGTAACCGTCTGATTCTCAGCCGTGCGAAGGTGACACGGTCTCTCGCGAGACGGTTGCACCGAGCGATAAATCTGCGCCGGGAGGACACGGGTCTTGGTCATTACCTGACACTTCGTTTAAAAAATCAGCGGATTGGGCTCGGAGGCCCCGAGGCAAGGCGGGTGAAGAGTCGAGGGGCGGGGGGGGAAGAAGAGGAGAAAGAAGAATGAATTAGAGGCACGTTAGGTACCGCGGATTGTGCGGTTTCGAAACGTAAGTCGTATAGCCACAGCTGGCTCCCTCTATTTCGCGATACACCATACTTTACGATACCGAGGCGGCTCTTTCTCTCTTCCGTTTTCTCTTCGCTTTTTTTTTTTTCTTTCTCTCGCGAGCAGTAGCGCAATGTTAGATGCGTGCACGTAAAATCCGATCGCTCCGCTATAGCCACGAAAGGAAGAAAGAGAAACCTCACGAACGAGGGACGAGCGGGCGCCATTGTTGTCGAGAGGGGGAAGGGGCGTCTCGCCGTCGAATGTCAGGATGAGTCAGGAG